>CABHPQ010144013.1:0-16816 GCA_902168405.1 Peromyscus aztecus
CAAGAAAAAGTTTAACAATGTCACATTGACAATATCTAATGTAGAACTACAAAATGCTGAACATGTGAAAAGTTTGTGTGACCCATAACCAGGAAAAATTATCCATTAATAGAAACTGCAGATATAATCAATAAAGCTAAATATCCCATTTAAGGATTGCATTGAATGTTATGATAGTGGTTTCATATTTCTTTGTATGTTTCATATGGACAGACCAAAGAAGAGATGTTATCTGAGATATTGATTCCTGCTAAATAAGACCATGGATATCTTCATTTTGAGAAGTCAAAAATATGCTAATGGAATGTTTGGGTTTAAATTGATATATAGACAAATACACAACATAAAATGTGATTAGGAAAACAAGTTGAGAAGATTTTCATTTCAGATGACTCAACTTGACATGTTGAATAATGCCTGAAATATTGTCCTTTGAAAATAAAACTAATGTAGTAGAAAGTCTCAAAGTATATTATTGTCCTCTATTAATAAGTTTATGTTTATAAAGACACATCCTATTTTAATTTAGTTTCATATTCACTGAAGTTATTTGTAGATTGAAAAGTCATTTGGATGGTTCATAGGACTTTTTACAATATTAATATTATTGTTCTACTTAATCCTTACAAAATCATGTATATGTTCCCAGGTCCTATGCAATAGTTAAAGATAATAAAATATTAATTACTACGCTTTAATTCACAAATAAGAGTGATTGTTAAATTTAAAACTAAGTTTCTTTCACAGCTGAAAAAAATCTTATTGCCCTGTACAAGTATCTCTTTAAGTCACATAGGTGGGATGCTTTGAATGATCCGAAATGTCCTTTATAGGCAAACCATAATTATGCTGCATCCCAATTTCCAATTAGCTAATTAGAGACTTTCTGCTAATCACAATAAAGTAACACAAGGATAATTGTGATCATGAGTCATATTTTTTGAGAAAATGGATCACTCTAGTTAAAAAAAAAAAAGATACAACATCCATGTTAATGAAAAATCATACCACATTCTAGGGGACAAGATTATATTAGAAATATATCAATTTCTTCTAAATTAATTGTAAAGTATTATAGTTGCTTTCTAAATTCAAAATTCCAAGATTGTTTCTTAAATTAAAGAGTAGAAATTACCTGAGGCTTGAATCAAAATCTTCAGAGACTCCAGTAAACTAGACTTATCCAACAAAACTATAAGGTTTGAAATATCAAAACACATTACACTGAAAAAACCCTCAATTCTGTTTAAATTAAGATGCCAATGAAACACTTTCAAAATCACCACACACAACATCTAACTATGAATTACTGGACATATGAAAATGCATGTGACCCATAACCAGAATCATGGCACATTAATAGAACAGATGCTGTAGGTCTGCTTATATGGCTGAGCTTTCTTAATAACAATGCTTGCTTGTCTTGCAGAGGACCTGAGTTTGATTCCTAGAACCCATTATCAGGAGACTCACAACCCTTCGTAACTTCAGCTCCAGAAACCCAATGTCTCAGGCCTTTGTAGCCACCTGCATTCATGTGCATGCATCTACAGACAGACAAGCATGAATACACATACACAAAAATAATAAAAATAAACCTTAAAGCTCAGATGCTGGATTAGTAACTTCTCCTTTTGCTTTGAAAATGCCATTTAGAGAGAAAGAGCTTACTTTGGCTCACATTTTGAGGGTCCAGTCCATCTCAGTGGCTTAAGTCATGGCAGTAAGAACTGAAGAAGCCAGCAGGTCACATTGAATCCACAGAAAGCAAAGAATGGTAAATCTTGGTGCTCAGCTGGCTTTCTCTTTTGTATTCAGTCCAGGGCCCAAGTTCAGAGGATGATAATGCCCACTTTTAGGGCTAATCTTCCCATATCATTGAACTTAATCAAGACAATCTCTCAAAAGTATGGCTGTAGTGGTTTGAAAGAAGATGGCCCCTTATAGGCTCAGGGAGTGGCACTATTAAGAGGAGTGGCCTTGCTGGAGTAGGTGTGGCTCTGTTGGAGGAAGTGGATTACTGGGGGTGGGGAGGTATGAGGTCTGGGGGTGGGGAGGTATGAGGTCTCAGAAGCTCCAGCTAGGCCTAATAGTTCGGTCACTTCCGTTCGGCTGCTTGTGGATCCAAATGTAGAACTCTCAGCTACCTCTCCAGCCCCATGTCTGCCTGCATTCGGCCATGCCCCACCGTGATGATAATGGACTAAGCCTCTGAACTGTAAGCAAACCACCCCAATTAAATGCTTTCCTTTATAACAGTTGCCGTGGTCATGGTGTCTCTTCACAGCAGTAGGACACTGACTAAGACAGTGGCCAGATGCTTGTTTCTAGGTGATTTTAGATCCTGTAGAGTTCATAATGCTAATCAACAATGCTAATTAAGAGAAATAAAAATATTTCGATATAGCTATTTAAATGTGAGTGAACATAACAGTTATTGGAAAGTACAAAAATACTATAAAGAAACTCTTTTTGTGCAATTACTTTCTTTTTTATTGATTTAATTTGTTCTTTGTCAATTTATATGGATATAGAGTGAATTCTGATTACTCTTACCCCTCCTCTCCTATCATACCCACTTCCTCCTTATAGATAAGGGTATGATACAGCCATTGTAATCACAATCTTGTAGCAGGTGGAGTTGATTGCCTACACTTGGCCCTGCACCACACTGGGCCTGTTAAGAGCCATTCCTGGATTTGGGAAGACCTAATGGGGCCCTACCACTTGCTACTGAATCGTAGTTGGTTTTTTTTTTCCTTTTTTAACTCTTTTCTCTTTGCTCCTTGTGGGGGCGGGGGGGGGGGGCTCGACCCAGCTCCCAAATAATCACATGGAGACTTATTATTACTTATGAACACGCAGCCTTATCTTGGCTTATTTCAAGCCAGCTTTTCTTAAATTATCCCATCTACTTTTTGCCTCTGGGCTTTTACCCTTCTCTATTTCTGTATATCTTTTCTTTCTTTCTTTCTTATTCCACGTCTGACTGAGTGACTGGACCCCTGGCATCCTCCTCTCCTTCTCATTTTCTTGCTCCCCTCTCTTTGCTTTTTCTGCTTCTCTTTATTCTCTCTGCCTGGCAGCTCTGCCCATCCCTTTCCTGCCTAGCTATTGGCTGTTCAGCTCTTTATTAGACCAATCAAGTTTTTTAGACAGGCAAAGTAACACAGCTTCACAGAGTTAAACAAATGCAACATAAAAAGAATGCAACATATCTTTATGTCATTAAACAAATATTCCACAGCATACACGAATGCAACACATTTTAAATTAATATCACGCAACACTGAATATTGGATATGGATGGATTCTTACAGGAGAGTCAGTCTTTGCCTTCAGTTGAATACCAGTGGGTGAGCTCCCTGGGCTGCAGTGGATAGCTCTGTACTAATTGTCACAAAAAGACGATCCTGGCTAAAATCAGTCGCACACACACACACACACACGGAGGAGAAAGAGGAAGAGGAGGTGGAGGAGGAGAGAAGAAGAAAAAGAAAAAGGAGATAGGAGAAAGAAAAAAAAGCTTTAATAATGAAAACCATAATAGTCAGTGTCAGAATTTATAAAATTAAGAGTACATTGCACATTGCAGAAGGTGCAGCAAACTCAACGTCATGGACAAAAAATAAAATAAATAAAATGAAAAATAAAAATGAACAAACAAAAGTATGGAAGAGTCAGAGGTCCTCAGTTAACTAAGACCTCATGCCAAACAGAATAACACAACTAAAATCAGAATTACAGAATTCAGGGGCAAGTCAGAAAATATATCTAAAAAAAATAATGTCCAAACATGCCTCAAATATTAAGAAAATATATACATTTACAAGTTCAAGAACCTCTCTGAGACCTACAGGAATAAAAACACACATAATCCTAAGTCCTATCTTTGGTCCAAGAGAAATTAAAATATACTCATATGGCCGGGCGGTGGTGGCGCACGCCTTTAATCCCAGCACTCGGGAGGCAGAGGCAGGTGAGGTGGATTTCTGTTTGAGGCCAGCCTGGTCTACAGAGCAAGATCCAGGAAAGGCACAAAGCTACTCAGAGAAACCCTGTCTCGAAAAATCAAAATATATGTATACACACTTATAGGAAAGGACCTGGATAATTGATCCTGGTAGCTCTATTAATAATTACTAAAAATGAAGAAGTCGAGTGCTCATCACTGGGAATAGACAAATTGTTATTTATTTGGGCAATGAAATGTAGTGGCATTAAAATACTAATGAACTATTGATACCTTTAAGAATAGAGAATTTCCATAAACATTCCAAGGGAACAAAAATAAATAAATGAGTACTTATGTACAAGTTGTATACAGTTTTGGAACAGGTCAAACTAATCTATAGTGTGAGAAATAAATGTTTCTGTGAGTGGGGTAATGTGGAGAATAAATGGGCAAACAACAAAATTTGAAGGATGACGAAAAAAATTTTTTTTCTTGGATGGCGTGATGTTTTTACATAGGCAGATCCACGTGCAAAATGTGTTAAATGACAGGCACACAATTAATGCATTTTACTGCGTGTCAATTGTGTAAATGAATACAATAAACTAGATTGAAGAAGCAGAATAATGCTGAAATATTTGCAAGATGTTTAAATTTTGTCACTTATATAGCAACTTAAGATACAATCAGCCCTATGTATTTATGAATGTGCCATCCTAATACAGACATAAAACCTTGAATGGGAAAAGTTATAGCTTCCACTGTGAGGGAGGAGTGGGGATTGGGAGCTTGCATAGGATGTAATCTGGGGAATATACAAGGGTTTCCAACTTTTTTTTTTTTTGGAGCATAGTTGGCTACATTGTCAGATCTGCTGGATTATGTTACAATAAAGGAGTTTATTCTTTATGGGTTTCTTTTGAATTTCAATATTTCCTAATGTGCATAAGCACATTATCCAGGGTCAATTTCAGAGAAGAAAGAGTGGGAAGGGGGTTCTGAAAGGATGAGGTGCTTTGTGGGATAATGGAAGAGGGAAAGATTTCTTCCAAAGGTGCATAATTAGATTTAGGAGAATAGCATCGTGACTCTAGATAATAATAATGTATCTGATTGTTGAAAAGTACAGAGAGTGGATATTTGTTATTAGCACCACAAAAGTATTTGGTAGTTAATTCTATTTAACCATTCCACACTGTACATGTATCCCAGAACATTGTGTGTATGACAATTGCATGCAATTTTAGTTTTTAATTAATAAAGGTATCTTTTTAAAATTTTTGAATATAAGTATCTCATAATTATTAAAAATGAATAAATTTTCTACCTTACTGACTTATTATAATAAATTGTATGAAATATCTATGAATTGTTTTCACAAACCTATCATAGTGTCACATAGCTTCTGCTTGCACAAGTTAAATTTGGAGATGATTATTAACTTCCATTTGTTATTTACTTATTCCATTCCATGGGAATTTCTGATGAACAATTGATATTTTAAATATTAAATATAGTACTTGACATAGTACTTTCCAAGTACTTTCCAGAGAGAGCATTCAACTGCTACAGAATATTTATAACATCTGAGTTTCCATGGCTGAGATGGTGCATTTTACTCACTGGACTCTCACAAACACAGTTTCATCAGAATGCAGTTTGCTCATAAAGATCATCGACAGTAGGAAGATTATTATTACTGATGCCCTGCTCTATTAAATCAGAAATTATGTAATTTTAAGGAATATACTTAAATGATGGCAAGAATCTATGTATAAAATAGACTATTTTGGTTTTACTTGCTTTTCAATAACCTTATTGAAGCAATACCAAGTCCCAGGATGTTTTCCAAGACATTTGTAGGAATTCACTTGTTTTGTGACAGCTCTTTGGATGAGGTACTATTATTGGCCTTTTACAGACTCCCAAAAGCCTAGCCTTGTGTCACAGGAGGCCATGTTTTCTACCACATCCTGCTGTATTACCCGAGACCATCAGGTAGATGACCAGCTTGGACTTAGTACATCCACGTGAACACTAAACCCATTCTCAAAACAGTTGCTCCTGGGTATTGTCCGTGCTAATCTATGTAATTAGATTGCATCCCAGGGTCAGTGCCAGCCTTTGTCTTCAGATATTTAGTCTGTTATCCTCTCTATTATTTGCTGCCTCTTCCAAAATATGTTTGGTCAAAACCAAACCCCATTGTTTACTTTGTCAATTCTGTAGTTTGTTGTCATATTTATGCCCCTCATTCATACCTCTGATAATTTCACTGATCTGTTCAATAACCCTCCATGGCCTATTGAATTAAAATTTAATTACAAAAGATACTTTTCCTGCTATATCACCCCTGTTTATCTAGATCAGGTGTTCTCAACCTTCCTAATGCTGTGACCCTTAATACAGTTCCTCATGTTGTGGTGACCCCCAACCATAAAATTATTTTCATTGCTACTTCATAACAGTAATTTTGCTGTTGTTATGAATCATAATGTCAATGTCTGTGTTTTCTGGTGGTCTTAGGCAACTCCTGTGAAAGGGTTGGGGGTCATGACCCACAGGATGAGAACCTTTAACAACTGAAGCTGACAAGGAATTCTGTATGATTGGGCAATGTATAAGTCCATAATGATCTGAGTTGTTTTGCTGTTGTTTGACATTGCAGTAATTTCCCAGTTGGCAGACATGTGGATGCCTCAAATCTAACAGCTATATTCATTTAAAAATTTTTAAACTGTTTTTATTTTATGTATATGGGTATTTTTGCCTGCATGTATGGCTGAGCACCACATGTGTGGAATAGCTGCAGAGGCCGAAAGAGGTCAGATCTCCGGGAGTGGAGTTACAGACTTTTGTGAGCTGCCATGGGCATGCTGGGAATCCATCCTGGGCCCTCTGCAACAGCAAGCAGGCCTTCAACTGCGGAGCTATCTTATGAATGTGTAAAACACACATACACAAACACATTTCAATACCAACTGGACAGAATAAAATATATATATATATATACTCATCAATATATCTGTGTCCTAAAGGCAATATTTTTTTCTTTTAATCACATTGTATTTACACTTTAAGGAGACAGAAGTGAACTGGGACTTAGTCTATTACTTTTAAAAAAGGCCTGGTCAAAACTAACTTGACTCAAAAACAGGATGAGGCCGTGTCAAGTTATCCCCAAACAAGATATCCCCGGGTGTCAGACAGGTGCAGGAGATTGAGAGGCGGGTCTGGAATCAGCTGCCAGTGTGCACATGCATAGAGGCCCACACCAGGTCCAGAGATTACAGTAATGAGCAACAGGTGGTAAACCAGGGTAGCGGGTCATTTGAGAGGAGCTTGGTAAGAGGTAGTGTATCATAACAGACAGGTGAAGCAAGGCTCAAAGGAGTCTGGGAACTGGCACTACGCTGATCTGAGTGGAGCCAGAGGCAGGGAAGTGCGTCAGCAGACAGCGGACTCTGCCCACCAGCTAGGCTGAGTGGTAGCTCTTTTTCTTAGAAATATACACAAAACAGATACCCAGGCAGAGTTCAACATCCCCTTGCCTTCTGAATACTTACATATATGCATATAGGTATATACATATATCCTTCATAGTGCCTGGGCATCAAATAAATGTGAGAGAGTGAATGAATAAATAAACAGTTGGATATTGAAGTGTACTCAAGAGATTTAGAGTACTTGAGAGATCTAGTGTTAGGACTAACCTAACCAATACAATGATAAACAGAACAACAAGAGGCAAAATTGCCACGAGTTACTATGAAAACATTTTCTGACTAGAAGATGAAACTGAATAAACTGAAAAACCATGCAAATATTTCAGGCTGCAAAATAAATGTACTTCAACCATGAGCAACTGTCTGTCAAAGAAAGAAAAGTTAATTTACTGTTAATAACATCCAAAATATAAAACACAAGGTGTTAAAGTCCATAAGGTGGACTTATGGATCATTTCTGAAGAAAATTGCATATCGGGGAAAATTTTAAATACTTTTTTTTAGTCATTGAAACCCGTTTTATAGTTGTATAATAGTTTTGTAGAACACAATTCCCTTGTTATTTCACAGGGTTAATGGACACATTAAAATATTTTTGAGTTGTTTTAAGGTAAATTAAAATATGTTGTGGCTATCAATCCAAGACTTTGTGAATACAAACATTGAATTTTTTTTGTTCTAAGGGGTAGGAATGAATGTTTCCCACGTGGACTTTTCTTTTTCCTTGGGAGCCAACAGGGCCCGGGAGGTGAGAAGGCAGCAACAGAGTTGACTTGGAAATTGTTGTGGAAAGTGGGACAGTAACAACACGTCCTGGATTCTGGGCTAGCCAAACAAAAACCTTATATAGAGACGAGAGACAATAGTGAGGACGAAAACTCAGGAGGTGGGTGACTGACCAGGAATAAGAAACTCCCCCACTGTGCTTTTAGGACAAGCCGTCAATAAACATGCGTTGGGAACTCTAGTTGATGTTCTCTGATTGAACCTTGACAGCCACACTTGTGTCAAAAGTATTGCTATCTCAGCAACAAAAAAAGAAGTCTTATTTTAAAATACCTTTTCAGGTGGCAATTTACGAAGGCCCCATGAAAGTTCCAGGGACTTTTACTGAAACAGAAACTCTTTTTCACAGAGTAAATAAGCATTACATCTTTCACTGATTTAGATATTAGTTTTGAAGGCAAAGCACCATTACAGTTTAAACAAATACAAAATTGAAATAAATACTTATATTTAATCAGGAATATTGATACTTTAGCTCTGAGAAAATAAACTTTTTGACAAATATCACTCTTATCCATTCCTTCCAAAGATTATATAGTATCAGTTTTAGATTGAGTAGTTTTCCCAATCTAAATGAATGATTCTACTCATCTTACCCTATGTAGGTACTGTGGACAAATAAGCATTAAATGGTGATGGGTCAGTGGTAGAATATAAATAACCATAGAACCAGAAACTGATGCTAGTGTGAACCCTGTGAGAAGACAACTGTGAGAAGTGACAATTAAGACAACTGGGTAGGCTGTGATGATCCACACGCCATTGTTATCTCCTTGCATGTACTCTGAAGTGAGGACAAATACGTATATCCCAGATTTTTGTGATTCATGAGCTCGTATTTTCAGCAATTTTGGTTCAAGGAAGTAAAACATTTAAAAGATGTTTCCTACTGGGAAGTTGGCTCAATATGAGAGATCTTACATTCAATCCTTATACCATAAATCAATTAGATAGGTAGGTAGGTAGGTAGGTAGGAGGATGGGTGGATGGATAGATGGATGGATGGATGGATGGATTGATGGATGGATGGATGGGTAGGTAGATAGATAGATAGATAGATAGATAGATAGATAGATAGATAGATAGATAGATAGATAGACAGATAGAGATATAGAATGCTGAAGCCATTTTATGTTAAGCTACAAATAGTATATATTCAAGTCAATTGTGAATTATGTTTGGATTTTTAGAATCTTACCATCTTTTTTAAAGGGTTGATTCTTATATTAGCCTAGTAGTAGTCTATTTTGGACTCAAAATGATCTTACAACTCTCCTTTCCCCTCTGGCCTCTCTTCTCCCACCTCCTGCTTCCTCTCCTTGTTTCCATCTGTATTATTTGTCTTTGCCCTAGCAGATCATCTGAAACCCCAAGTCCCAACACAGTCCTGCTGTCCACTTCTGAAGCTAGATTTAGATTACTGCTTCCTCACAAATTTTTATGCTAATCTTATAAAGTCTTCTACAATCATACTTCATTTTTATTCTGGTTAAGATTCTTACTATGAAAATGTATTTATAAAATATAAAACACACCGGGCGGTGGTGGCATACGCCTTTAATCCCAGCACTCAGGAAACAGAGCCAGGGGGATCTCTGTGAGTTCAAGGCCAGCCTGGTCTACAGAGCAAGATCCAGGACAGACATCAAAACTACACAGAGAAACCTTGTCTCAAAACAAACAAACAAACAAACAAACAAACAAATCTATATATAACTTTAAGTAAGTCACACGGCCAAAAATAGCCTTACAGTATTATCATACACCCCCCATGCTGATTCTAATCATGACTTTAATCTTCAAAAGATACTTATTCCATTGAAAAACTTGGGATTTTCTTCAAAGTCAGAAAAACAAACAAACAAACAAACAAAGCGTCTTGGGAAATTGACATGGATCAGACTAAAGAAAAAAATCTGTTATTAAAGTTTTAGAAACATATTAAAAATATCAAATCCTCAAAGATACGGTTTGGAAACATGAGAAATCTAGTTATTTTCAATTATATGTGTAAGATTATAGAATTCATATCTAGAAAGGATGGAGATTTTTTAAGGCAGAATATTTTCTTAGTGCTATTCAATCAATCATAACAAATATTCTGAAAGACTAAACTATATTAATTTATCTGGACACAATGGTAAGAGAGTGTAAAAACAGCCAAACATCACACTGTAATCATCTTTCAATGTACCAACCATAAAATAATTGCTGCTTTTTGGCAAAGCTCAAACATAAACTTTTCCATGAATACCACGACAAATGGATAAAGCGCAAAGCAACCCTTGATTCTTGCATTCCTTCTTTGTGATGTAACGAGTCTCAGTAACTGAAAACAAAAACTAACAAGAAAAACTGCTTATTGTGTCATGGGAAAGGCCAACTACTTGATGGTATGACTTCATTTCTTTGCTAAATACTGTACGCATCTGCATACCTTATTAAATACCAATTAAATACCTTAAAATGAGACAATTTTCTGATTTCATATAAAACCTAGTAACACTGACCATATTTCATAGGGAATAAAATCATTAGCTCCCTGCCTGGGTTCTTTTTGTGCCCCCAGTCATCACTGTGAAACAAGCTTACTTGCACTGATTTGGGCACCCATGGCTTCCACTGGAAGAAATAAAATCTATAAACAAACTATAATCAGATTTGGTTGGATGCACTCATGTCAGGCATGTAGATGGCTACAGGTTAAAAAACAAAGCTCTTGCATGTATTTACTGCTCTCATAAGCCATGGTCCCTCATCCAGAGATCTAACTGCTTTTTCTCTTTTTACTTCTTAAGAGATCCATCCAAAGTTTCCCTTTGTGAAAGTGTAGGATGGAACTAGAGGTAAACTGTGCTAATGGCTCTATGACATGCTGGTGCTGCCTAGTCCTCTGAAGGCAGAAAGAATTTCCAACAAAGAGACCTATCAAAAGTTTGTAAAACCTTAAATTGCCATAACCCCCGAGAGAATAGTCCTATTGAAATGAAATTAATGTTAAGTGTCAAAATGGACCATTGCTGTCAATTCCAAGAGGATCTGAAAGCTAGTAGAGTGGAAGAAAGCACATTAAGAGATCCCTGTTTGTGTGAAAAACACCTTACCTTACTGAAAATCCATCATACCTAGCGATTCTGCTCCTCACAGTCTAGGTTGATTTGCATAGCAAAAAGAATATTAGTGTTTATGGGCATACAAATATCTTGTTTTGTTGATTTCTGCTCTCAGTATATAGGACTTTAAAGCAATGCATCTACCAGGTGTGAAAAGGAAAGACCCAAACCAGACTATTTCTAAATAATTTAGAATATTGAGAACTAAATTATTTTAATGTTTAGCCTTTTTAAAGAGTGAGGTGTGAAAATAATTATCTCCATTTTGTCAACTACAACAAAAACAGCAATGAAGTAAAATTGCTTTTTCTTTTTTCTTGAATATTAAATCTGATTGAAGAATAACTAAGGCTGGGTGGTAGTGGTGTACACCTTTAATCCCAACATTGGGGAGGCAGAGGCAGGCGTATCTCTGTGAGATCGAGGCCAGCCTGGTCTACAGAGTGAGATCCAGGACAGCCAGAGCTACACAGAGAAACCCTGTCTTGAAGAAGAAGAAGGAGGAGGAGGAGAAGGAGGAGGAGGAGGAGGAGGAGGAGGAGGAGAAGAAGAAGAAGAAGAAGAAAGGATTGCTGCAAATTTGAAATACATTCCATCTATATTTTAGAAGAAACTATATGAAATGAAAGATACTTTATGAAAAGGATTTATCAGTAATAATTGTTTTATGAGGGGCTCACGTGATGTAATTTGTTTAACTCAATGTAATCATGTTCATAGACCAAATATGTTCATATGATTGCACTGCAGTTTACATTCTTTGAATTTACCCGAATTATGGGGGCAACTCTTAACAGGTAAAGTTGCTCCTGAAAAGATTCTAGAAAACTCTCTACCATGTGCTTTTTAGAATTTTCCTCTATTTTCTATTTTTCTCTATAGCCATTGACCATGTTTGAATTTTGACATCTAAAATCAATTGAGAAAGATGTTCTTCTAGGTCAATGGTTCTCAATTTGTTGTGGCATATCAAGTATCCTGCATATCCCATATTTACATTATGATTCCTAACAGTAGCAAAATGACAGTTATGACATAATATTGAAATAATTTTATGGTTAGGGGTCACAACAACTTGAGGAACTGTATTGAAAGGTTGCAGCACTAGGAAGGTCGAAAATTCCTGGTCAAGGTGATCTGTAGCTTTGGGGCAGATGGTCAGAGCACGCTTGGGTCCTGTGGATCTACACACTTTCTATCTACTAGGATCCACCGCTCATCCACAACCTTTTCCTTATGACTTCTATAAGTAAGCCTGAGTGATGGGGGAAGAGACTATAGGACACACGCTCTATGACTCAGGACTTGGATAACACTGTCGGTTGACATCACATTTCCCTCCATCTTCAACATGCTGCGCTTCCCCATCTCTGCCCTTCCTGCTTGACACTGTTTTAAAATATTATATTTTTGAATAGACTTGGAAACAATGAAATAAGCTTTGTGCTTTGCGATCTTTTGTTTAAAACCCTTTAATCCAAATTCTGTGACTCACTTCTTCGGAGTTAAATCACAGACGCTTTATGAGATATAAATGCGTGCACACATTATTGCTTTTCATTCTACTAACTTTAAAAGCAGCAATTCTCAAACCTCACACTAATACTTAAGCATCTTACTTCTCATGATATCTTGCTTATACTTAATTACAAGAAAATATAACCATCAATGTGTCACATCAATGTAATGAAAATAGTATTATTCTATTGTAAGATTATACTGCAAAACTTTTCTAACATCTCAAAATCTAACACTGATCATGAAATCAGAGAAGACACTGTCACCGTGTGATCAGTGACTTGCTGACCATTTGATGCTTACACGAATTTCCAGATTGTATGCAAAGAAACTTTTTTATAACCTTTTGTATTTTTAATCACTTGCCTACAAACTAATATATATTGCTCATACCCTATTCTTGCCTTCCAAGAACAGTGGGAGAAATAAATATGAATAGATGATTAAACAACCATTTCCCAAACTGGTGGAGACGCTTTATGGAACAGTGTGTTTGTACAGTGGTGGCTATTTGTCACAGTAGGCCCTGACACTGGCATTAAAGCACCTACCAAATTGGGCAATATGTCATAAGCAGCCAGTTGGGGGGCAGTAACAAAATACTTGGATAACCATTCAATACCAAAGACATCTGTTTAGCTTAGCAAGACGGTAACACCAGGCACCTCTGTAATTTGGATACTGTAAATATCATAATTCACTTAATTTTTAAAAAAGATTTAAGCAACCTAGAAACCCTATACACCTCACACATTTTAAATATTAACTATATGTAGCTTTGTGCAAAAGCATTTATGTAATATTTGAAGAGGGCAATATGGTTAAATAAAAATTATGTAGTATAAAATTTGCATATAATGGTAAACAAAATTCTGTTCATATGATTTGTTTGAATGACTGAGTTATTTTGTACTTTTTAATTGGAGGTTAAATAGAGCAATACTACTAATAATGAACTTACTATATGTTAGACATTATAATTGTTTTGATGAAATTCTTTTAATCTTTGAAACCATCTTATGAAGTGATGTTTTCATTTCATAAGGTCCAGTTAACTGAAACTTAGAGAAACGATTTTGCTTGTTCAAGTCAAAGGAAGGCCGAGGACTTCTCTGTTTAACAACAAACTTCACATTTGTGAGCCACAGTAATTCTTAAAGGAAAAGCTTTCTGCATGCACTGTGTGCACTGTCCATTAATCTCCTAAATGAATAGACATATGGAAACATCCCTAGTGTTCTTCCAGACATACAGCATCCAGCTTGCTCTGATGGCTCTAAGACTGTCCTGCTTATAGGGCTTTCCATCAGGAGTCCTACGCATCTACTCAGTGTTAAGCAAACTCATGTCAATCAGTCACTCACATAAAAGGAAAAGTTAACCTGTAAAATTTCTAATGGTTCACAGATTTTTAACCTTACATTCAGAAATACAGATGAAAGACACTGAGTGTTTCTCGGATAGAAGTCTCTATCTTCTTCCTGAAAATCATGCCTCCAAAAGAGATGAACAGCAGCCTGAAGGCTGCTGCATAAATTGAATGTGGGCTCTTAGGAGCCTGTCTTCCCTCTCTCAGAAGAGTGAAGTGTTTCTGGAAAGATCTGGAGAACAGCTTCAAGATTCCCCTTCTCTTGGGTTTCACAAAAGACTTCACAACTCAGGTGCCCCCTGTCCAGGTCCTATCCCATTTCTGTGCGTACCTTTGGGAGTGTAGAGCATTGACCTTTCAGAGTTTTCTCTTCCTCTACTTGGTTTGGGTCCCTCCCCCATGTCCCCAGAAGTGACTCACATGTTCTCTCAGTCTAAGTGCAAAGCTATTTTTACCATCGTGTTTAGGAATCTCTGAGCACACATTGCTGGCTGCTTAAGTAAGTTACAGGTGCCCAGGGTTCATGTTTCTTGATGTCCACAAGTTTGAGGCATGGCGTCTTCTGAATTTTGCCTTTTACTGGCAGGCAGCTCCCTCCCCTTCTCTTCTCAGGAGGGAAGAGAGCACTCATCCATGTTTCTGCAGAACTAGTCTTGTATTCTGTTGGTTTTTACACTCTCTTCCACCCAATTTTCCTTTTGTTTCTTTTCATCGCTGGCCCTGAGCTCTACCTTCTCAGCTAATGGTTTCTTTGAATCTGGTTATACAATGATTTAGCCCCAAACCCTAGCGATAGCCCACAGAAATTTCTTTACCAAACTCTCATCTACTTCCCTGTGTCAGTCTCTTCTTTGAACTTCCTCTTACCTTCACCACCACTCAAAAAACACAGTTCTCCAAAAGCTCCAACTTCTCTTCCTGGAAATATCAACTTAACATCTTAAACCCTCTGTCCCTAAGTCATCCTTCCTCTGAGTTCTGAATCCTCAGAGACTCTTTCCTGTTACACACCCTGAAAGAACTGCATTCTTCTGCAAAGTTCCTGGGCTATTGGTTTCTGTGAATTTAGCCACTGTCATTGTTCCCAGGAAACTGAAATTTTGACTAGGGCATAAGCCCATGAAACACTATTAGTGGAGTTGCTATTTGTAATATTTTCATTTTGATATCTTTAAAACAAACAACCAAAACCCTCAAATTTGTCTCAAACATGTTCTGTACTATGTTTTACAATCTATTTGGTATGATTAGCATGGCTAGTTCAATTAAAGCCTCATGAATCAAGGAGGAAAATTGATAGTTACTGAGTGAGCACTGCATGTTATGCACCAACTCTGTGTGTGTGAGTGTGTGTGTGTGTGTGTGTTATTTCATGTCAAATGCTAACATCAAAATTATGAGATATTTATCAGGTACACTACTTGATCTCTTAAAAAAACAAGCAATCAAACAACAACAAAAACTAAGGCTTGAAAGCCACAACAATGTCTGGCTCCAAAGATTCTGCTCCCTTCCTGACACATTATTCTACTTTCTTAAAGATGCATAGTTAAAATCTGCTGCTAAATAAGTTATCCACAATCTTTTTTGCTACTAAGTTATCCACAGTGGTTTTTTTGTTTGTTTCTTCTTTCCTTGGACAAAAACTAGATATATTCAAGCTTTGGGGAGAAGATGAAAAAAAATGCATTTGAAAATAATCATGAATTATGAATGAGAGGACAAACTATTGGACAAACTATTGTTCTACCATTTGCCTAGTGTAAGATTTTATGATGAATGAATTCAGGGTTCTTTGAGTGGGTTGTTAATGACAATGTAATTCCTGTTGCTACTTAAGTTCTCCAAATTTTTAAAGATATATTTTAACTATTTAAAATGGGATGGTTTGAATTTACAGCAATCTCTTTAACTCATAGATAACATTGTGTCTCCCTCATGTTCTGTAGAGAAATAATATAATTGTAATTATAAGCCGTGAGTTCCAAGAGTACACTAGGTAGTTGTTTGGGGTCAGTGCGCATTTTCCCACTGAGCTATTCTAAAAGGACAGCTATTGCTCATGCTAGAATGTTCTTATTCTTACATCCCCATTCCTGTCTACAACTTCCAAAACAACAAATGAGAAAATAAGGAAATAAATAAATAAATAAATAAATAAATAGTGAATAAAGTAGGAAGTGGGAGTAGAAATTTGTTCACGCCAAGGAGAATACTGATACTATTTTACTGTACTACGGAAGTTCTTCAACATGGTGGGAATGGGAATTTACAATTTAGTAGGGAATAATTCAGTAGAAAAAGGCTGACTTGATGGGAAGAAAAGTCACCTTTAACAGCCATTCACCAGTTCCCTGAATCTTCTCTGTTTATAATTTATAATTCTCTTCTCTTATATTTCCATAATGTATAAAAGATTAAGTGAGAGTTTCCACATTCTTTAGCAAGTTTCTGGTGTGTAACATCTACTTCATACATCTTAAAGTGAGCAGATTCTAGGCATGGCTTTACCTTAATGGGCACTTCCATAGACCAAGCTTTGAAACTCTTTAGCAGTGACATTTTTTTT
>CABHPQ010144015.1:0-26731 GCA_902168405.1 Peromyscus aztecus
TTTTACTCTTAATTTTCTGGACGGTGAGTCTTTAACATGAGGCAAACAGTGAACAACTGAAGAGCACAGGAGCCTCACAAAGGCCTTTGTAAATTTACTCTGAAATACAGTCACACTGTATTTAAATACAGTAGTGTATGAGTACAATACTATACTAATCTGTCTAATAAATTTAACACTGTGTTCATTGATATCCTGGAGCATTTGTGTCGGTATTATTATATTTTGAAAAACATCAATATCTTAGGTCATAGAATTGTACAAAATCAGGAAACATACTTTAAATAGGATTTAGTAAACACAGAAGAGAAGACAAATGTGCAGTGGAAGATGGAAGGACCCCCAACCTTTCTCTGTTTATATGTTTAGTTTAAATTATTAGCGAGGTGCACATGTTCATCTCAGTGTGGAATGTTTCTGTCCTTTCCTGTGCTTTTTCACTGGCCATAAAGTTTGGAATAAATCAGCAAAGTTTAAATAAGAATAATTACTATAGTATTTGAGGTAGAGATACAATGAGGGAACGTTTGGCATTTTCTGTAGGTCAAATGAGCATATGGACTCTTGGAGGTAAAAAGTTCAATCCATGAGGAAGAACAGAGACACCCAAAGGCCAGAATGCTACAGTAAAACAAAACAGCCTTGAAGCCGAGTCCAGTAAGCCCTGATCATAAATCTTATTAAGCAGGAATATTTCAAAATAAAACAAGCAAGGAAGAAAAGGATGCCCTACTTCAAACTTCCCAGTTTTCTCATTACTTTAAGAGAGTAAGAAACAGAAATTTTAAAATTTCACGTTTTCATGAAATTCATAATCAAATCAAAGACCTATGCAAAATTTATTATTTGGTGAATATAAACTCTATGTATTATTTGGGAGAAAACTGTGTAATATTGGGATACCCTACATTAAATCTGCAAGATTTTATATTTTGTAAGTGCAAATTTTTTTTATATAAAATAGATTCATTACTCAAAGGATACAACAGTATATTATGTGACTTCTATTATTTGATCTAATGGGATAAAATAAATAGTCACTTTAAATGTACCTTCTGTCTAAATCATTGCCCAAGGCTTTAATTCTGTACGACTATTTCAGTCCTTACAGGTTTTAAGAATTTTTTGTTCCTGGTTTCTATAAAGCATAGATTAGAAAGGGAAATTAAATAAGCAGGGATGATCTCAGTGTGAATGAGTCAAGGCTATGCAAAGCATTGTAACTTGGAAATGAGTCTTCATGCCTCAGAGGAAGCTGCTATTAATGTGGTTAACTGTTAGATCTGAGAAAAACGGCACTTTCATAGTACAAACAAGAACGAGAGACCAATTAGCCAAATAGTTCAAAAAGGTTAATTATATTACAGATTACTATTTGTATAACAGAATATAATTTTATAAACCTTCAAACATGCATATAATTAAATGTTCTTTTAATAATTTCTCATTTTGTGTACTATAAAATTGCTCTTATAAAATTTTCAAACTATAAGATTGTGAAGAAAGAAAACAAACCTTAGTTCATAATAGTTAGAATTATTCCATTTTGCTGTTTGTTTTCTTTACTGACAACTTGCATTCAATGATGACAGATGTACACATAGGGAGACCAAAGTAGATGAATATGTAAGGTTTCACATGCATGGACACTTGCAGCGATGTTCATTTTTGCTGGTAAATTACTATATTCACAGATTATGACTTAGTTCATTGCTAGTTTTTTAACCGTTTTACATTTGCATTGCAATTCAGCTGATCAGTCAGCTCTCTGAAATAAACTTTTTTATGTTGAAAGTGACCTCAAGTCACTAATTGATTTTAAGAAGATCCATGATAAATTTCATTTTATGCAAATTTATTTAATAAGATTTCCAAAATTAATACATGAATATATTTTCCAAGATCTAAATTGCATTTTGGGTGTTTGTAAGATTAACTACAATAAATGTCTTTATCTACTAACATTTTTTGTTTTATTTGATTATTAATAGTCCAATATTTTCATATAAGTTAATATAAATATCTTTTACATAGTCATTCATTTCTCATATATTACAAATATTTTGTTTGCTGACTTTGAAGCTTACTTTATTTGTATTTTTTCATATGTATCATTTCAGTTTATTAAACTTAATATAGTGGTTCACAATCACCTGTACTTTTGTATAAGTGATTATAAAAGTTTCTCTTCAAATGTTGGAAATATCTCCTTGCATTTGTTTTCTGTTATTTTGTTTTATATTCTGTATCACCTTTGTTATCTATCTCTAATTTACATGTGATGAAAGGAAGGAAACAATTTAATCCCATCTTTAAAAATGTGACCTCAGGCTATTTAAAAAGTAATACATCTATTTCGTTTTTACAGTGCTGTCTTAGTGTGTACAAAATTCTATAAACTTACTTCCACATCATCACAGTTTCCTCTGTCCAGAAAGCATTGCACTGATTATTGTCGCTCTTTCAAATATAGCTCATTCATAACTCATGTGCATCACCTGCTCTCAGTCCATCTTCAGTCTCTTAGTCTTAGCCTTTCTTTCTCTAGTTATCTTATCTGTATATGAAAGAAGATACAAAGATAATTGCTTTTGTTGTTTTGATTCTGTCATTGAGTTCTGGCTTTGTTGGTGGATAAGCACACAAAATATATTCAATACTGAAATTTAATGTGAGCTGCACAGCTTCCATTCAGAACGTCTTTTCTAACTGTACAGAGGTTAATTGAGTAGTACAGACCTCAGGTCTAACTAATTTTGATGAGTGATATTTTTATTTATTGGTAAATTATTTAATAATACATTTTCTAAAATTAAAAATAGAGCATAGTTTAATATTTGGTAGGCAAGTTGGTACCTCCATTCTGCTTTTTAAAGAAGTTCTGCTGAATTTTTGCCCCTATTTCTCAGGAACTTTTCATCATGTGCTTGTTAATTTCTTGTTCATTTTGCTTATCCTATATCAGATGGATTTTATGTTTCATTTAGGAATACATAGCAATTAAAAAGCTTGCATTACTTATACCAGGACTTTATGCCCTCCTCTCCTTCTCTCTAATTTACATGCATTTATTCACAGTTTATACGGTGTATTTTATATATATAATATCCTAAGTTAATATTTTACTCATTTAGAACAACATCTTATTGGAATGTTTCAAAGTGTTGAGATTTCACGTGGAATATTTATTTGTACATATATAGAACATATATATAATGTACATACACTATAAAGCTAAACTAGATATTTAATATAAAGGTCCATAAAATATTTGAGTTTGTGTGCCTCTTATTTATAATTATTAAATTTTGTAAATTTTTGCTTATCTGTTATATTTCTCTTATATATTAGATAAAATTCCTAAAGTTCATTTTTTGTTCCAATATTTTGATTTAAATAACTTTGAAAGTTTACCCATGGCATAACATTTCAGTTCAATAAGAAATTGCAGCCTTAGTCTCAGAGACCAATATGTGCATCATTATCACGGACAGAGAGAGGGCTCTGAAACACTGCACCAGGCCTGGTGAAGTGTTTGGCCAATGCTGAGACACTCTTTATATAACTATTTTGACAGTCCTA
The DNA here is from genome assembly GCA_902168405.1 of Peromyscus aztecus. Taxonomy (NCBI): domain Eukaryota; kingdom Metazoa; phylum Chordata; class Mammalia; order Rodentia; family Cricetidae; genus Peromyscus; species Peromyscus aztecus. The sequence continues at coordinate 3,583 of CABHPQ010144015.1, forward strand.
ATTCATCTTTTCATTCTATATTATAACAGTAGTTATTATTTTGAGGGGATGTGCTTTAAGATTTTTATTTTCAGTTACCTAGATTATTAGTACTTGTTTTTATTAATTTAACTTTATGGTGTTAGAATTATCTTCATTTCAGATGGCTTACATTAATGTCTAGGAGATATAAATTGGTCTCTTTGAGTGTTAATTTTTGACCAGGTCCAATATCCTTATTGTTATGGGTCTGGTCCATTTAGAGTATCACCAGTCTGACTCAAGTTATGCTTTTAGTAAAATAGAGGCTTTTAGCTAAAATAACTGGCTATGACCAAATCAGGGAGAGTTATCCCAGTAGGCCTTGGCTATTGCTGTTGTTAGTCCAATAAATATAAAAGCACAAACCACAACGTTATAATTTTGAGGAACCAAATTAACTCATGTCCTGTCTAGGCAAGGCTTGATTTTGTAAAAGATGTACAGCAGGTGCCTCAGTCATCCAAGCAAGCAAGCATTTCACACAAAAGCAAAACTTAGCAGGTAGTCTGTTTAATTTTGTGACCCATTACCTTGTAAGACTAGCTGAGGCAGTGAAATATTTTATAAACATCAGCAGTTTTTAAAAATAGACCAACTACACCAGGAAGTCGTTCATTTGGGGCAAGTTAGCTGACAGGGCACATTCAAAGTAGGAGACTTCCTCATGGCTTAAACAAGCTAAAACAATATTACTTTTATATGCCTTCCCAGCACAATAAATTACCCTCCAAACCTAATGTTTACCATCACATTTATCTGTAAGTTTGAATCTACAGGTTTCTAGATAAAGCTCTGATTGTGCACATATATTAGATAAGTCAGAACTCTTAGATACAATAAAGTTACATTTCTACAAATATATAAGCCATAAAGAAACTGTTTTAATATGGTCTGATGTCTTTCTTTGCTTTCCTCTTTGGTGTCCTAGTGTTTGTTCTTGGGCTCCATGATTAGGGGTCAGGCAGCTAAAATAAGCAGGCTGCAAGGTGTTGAATGAAGAGCTAGAACATCAGCCCGGAGGAGGTCTCCTTACAGTCATCTGAGTGAGCATCTGTCACATTGGAGACTGGAATGCACCTCTGATTTCAGAACACTGGAAAAGGAGGGCCGGACATTTAGCAGCAGCACATGAGAGCAAGGTGCAGCCAAGCATGAAAAGGGCTCTGGTGGATAACCTTGAGCAGGGACAAATAATAACCTCCTTCCAGACAGGCTGGGAATTTGTGCTTATATATGTTTCCCAGATTGAAGGAAGTTAAGTTGGTTTCTTTAAGATTACAGGCAGTGAGCAAACAAAGGAAACCTCAGCAGCAGGTGTTTCTAGGTGCGGACAACTGCTCCAAGTCTAGTTAACATGTTTGGTTATAGATTCATATTGGAATTGACAGCACTCCCACCTTCCTGAGAAAAGGACAGGGCATTAGCCATCAATGATGATAAACTTTCTCTGACTCTAGGTCAAGTTGTGGCACTTTTATCATGCCCTCCTTTTCTGTTGTTTTCTCAGCCTAACATTTGGTGAGAGTATCTGTCCTTAGAGAGCAGTGCCTGGAGGAAGTTCAAAGCTTCGAAAGTACATGAGCAGACCATCTGATCTAGTGAGACAATGACTGAAACTCTGTAGAAGGGGAGCTAGACTGTTCTTGCTATCATGAAGCTTGTAGTATGATTTAAATTTTATCAATTTTCTTCCTCATTTTTCAAGTTAATTTTAAATTAGTGCATAATGTGAAAAGACATTTTTAAGTTTTCCATGATCAGAAGGAAATTATTAATCTTAAAGAAATATTTTGAGCCATTAATTTGGTCCTTAAAAATTAACAACCACATTTTCTTTAGATGGGAAATTAGAATTAACTAATTAATAAACTACTAATCTTTCAAAAAATCACTCATGTAATCTGATAATCATACACACAATTCACTTAAAATCTTTTACTTTGACTTTACAAATAATCATTCCACAATGCATAAGAATGTTTCCGTGTGCATTGCGGTTGAATTAAGAATGGTTTATTCTCACCATATCTAAAATTTTGTATAAAAAAACTTACTGATTTGAATTAGCAACTTTTGGAAGTGCTAGATAGAGAGATCTCTATTGTCCTTGTTCAGTTGTTAATGCCCCATTTTCACATAATCTTATTATGTCTGAAAACCAGAATTGAGAAGTGAATTGCTATTTGGAGGGATATTTGCTAAATATTTCTATTATATCTTCACTAAACACTCTGAAAATAAAGAAAAACATGTCCTTAAATAGAAAGAAAGAAATAGAAAAAAATCTGGTTAATTCTCAAGGAAAATACAAATTGGGAGATCAAAAATCTATCACTTTCTTCTAATGGATATTATTATATCACTATTATTAATGATGCTTGATGATTTTGCATACTATTCCTTTTGATATTATCCTATAAAGGAAAAACTTTAATTCTTAAATTTTTGTTGAAAATAGATTCTTCTCTCATACATAATATCTCAACCACAGTTTTTCCTCCGTCCACTCCTCCTGGCTTCCCTCCAACTGCCCTGTCCCCTAGATCCACTCTCCCTCCATTTTCCTCCAGAAACGAGCAGGCCTCCAGGAGACAACAACCAAACATGACAAAACAAGGAATGTTTTAAGCAATCAAGCTCTGTCCATATTTTACATTCACTGAGTTAACGGTTTAAATGTATCTAATAAGAATGACTGAGTGACTAATGCAGCTGCTATTTCAGAAGCAGAAGACCCACTGCAAAGGGTACTGGGTCACCTGTCTAGAATATTGGATCTGTGCACAAGCTGTTCCAGTAATTGGTTATGTCATTTTGCAAAATCCTCCATTAGGGGTTCAATCATTTAACAATAGGCTCCATATATTTGGGTGGGGGGAGGGTTGTGATTAGAATGATAAACTCAAACGGCTCTTTAAAATTGTTATATGTGGTAAATAATTACTATTGTTACTAATTGTGTTGTGTTAATGTTAATATTGCTAAAAGAGTGTTACTACAACTAAGATACATAAGGACTCTGTGTCTAAGGGGACCTCTTTGCTTGGTACTTTTTGGGTAAACATGATGTGGGTCTATTGCTACACAGAAGGTAAATTAGCCAAATAATCTTAGAGCATCCTAGAAGTTCATTTCAGAGAGAAGATATGTGTGCTGTAGATAATGATACAGATAGGCAAGCCTGCATGAAACAATGGAAATGAAGTTAAAATGTACACACACACACACAATTCTAGAAGTCGAAAACGACTGTTACCATTCAAGAGATGACTTTTAATGAGCAGTTGCTCACCTTGCCTTTGTCCCATTGGATTCTGTTGGATGACTAGCATTTACTGCACACACCTGAAGATTTCAGAATGGACTTAATGTTAAGAATATTGACAAGGAGTCAGCACGGCCATCCACAAATACTGAAGGGAAAGCTACCATACAGCTTCCACGGCCAGCAAGCAATGAAAACAGCTTTCTGAATTTCCCAAAAGAAGGACAGAATCCTCCCAGGACAGAATTTAAACAGCTACTTTAACTTTTTTATGCAGTTGTTATAAAACCTGACATCTTGTTAACACAGTAGGCTCAGGTGGACTCTGCAGAATTTATTTTCCAGTAGAATCCAGGCAAAAATCCCCGAGCTCCTTTGATGTGTGATGCCTGTGTAGTTTCTTATGTTTTTCTATCTGAATATTTGTTTCTCATATGACAGTGAATGTGTCCGTGGATATCATGATGTTTTACTCCACAGTTCTGGGCTTTTCTCTTCTGCGTTCTGACCGGTCCCGGAGTAAGCAGCAGGGCACTGGGTTCTCTTTTTCTCGCATTCTCATCTAGATCAATTGTACTGTCTCCTATCAGCTTCTTTAAGAGCGCCTAGCTCCTTTCCTTCTTCATTTGCCATCTCAGTTTACCTAGGAATTCTATTTATTCTGGGACTCTCAAAGAGGCAGAGATATTTGGTGAACTATTAATTTTACCAAAACAACTAAATCCCTAGAAGTTCCTACATTAATTCTAACAAGACCACTAAATCCCTAGAAGTTCCTACGTTTGTATTTTTTTGAAATGTGAAAAGTCATATTTTTGTTTGCATTTAAATAAAACTTTTTTCTAGTAGAATGGTTTGTGTCTGGTCAATTTTACCATTAGTACTGCCATTATTAGCAGTTAAAACTGTTGTTCCCCAGAGATGAAGCAGTAGAGAAAAAAAAATGGTTTGTACAAAAGCTTCAAGTGGTGCTGATAAGGAAGTCAGGACGCCCATACACGAGAGACGTCAGAAAGCGGCTAAACCAGGTTCCCAAGGACGTTCTACGGCAAGTCTGCGACTCTGACTCCCAGGCTTGGATTGATCCTGCGCCTAGCTTTCCGTCCCACCCCTGATGTCTATAATGCTGGTCTCTGCCAAAGACAGCCAACAGGAGATGAAAGGGCTGCCTCTGTTTCCATTGTTGGCCCAGGTGTGTGTTTCCGGCCCCGTCACTAGTGGCCTGTGAGTGATTTTCCTGTGGTAAGGTTATTTTTATCAGAAAAGCAGAGTCTTTATTTCAGGGGCCACATTGTGTGTTCTTTATGCATTAGGTGGAATTTTATGAATTTGCCTTGGAAACCACATTTCCAACACCCTTTCTCTAGCAGAAAGGTCAAGTTCAGGGCAGTAAATTATAGTTAGCTACTGGAGCATAGCTTATGCATGGGGAACCAGAGTAAATTTCTTCATTGTGTTCCTGGAAGGAAAGTATGTGGTACTAGCAGCATTATTTTACTAAATTTTGGTGCCATAATTCCAAGACGCTCAGGAAAAAAAAAAGACTCAGTTTTAGTTTGGATATGCTACACAACTACAGACAAGAAATTAGGAGACACACATTTTCTGCTTCCTTCACAAAACATGACTCTCGGGTTTGCTTTTTTTTGTACTTTTTACTTAAATCTAGCTAAGTGGTGAAGGGCATCTAAAGTTCACTCTCAACCCACAGTTCTTTTAGCATGTATTTCCCTGTCAGTGTTATTATGTCAGCAACTATGTGTGGGTGGTAAAGGAGGCCCCTGCAAGCACTAACCGTTCATTGATTAAACAAAAAGCTGTAAAAATAACATAAATGGTCAAAGGGGCTGAGAACTAATCCTGGCATTCTAGCTAAAAAATGAAAAATTTTCAATAAAGCTGACAGCATGCCTTGACAATACATAAGTTTTGACCAAATTTGTCACAATCTTAAACAGTGCTTGCAGAGATTTAATGCTCTATAACGTCTAATCTTTGAATTGGCTTCAATCTAGTGAAGTGTCCTGGTAAAAAGAATAAAAAGGTGAGGCTATGAAGAAGGGATGTACAAGCCCTTCTATCTCAGTGGTCTCTACAGGAACGGTTGTAAGCCACTAGTAAATGAGTTCTTTGAAGAATGGGTTGCTTATTTAAATTATTGGACACACAGATACAGACCAAGGAGATTACAATTAGCAACTCCTGAAAACTGGTATAGTACATACATTCTCTGAGGAATATGCAATCATTTCCAAGTAGGCTTTTCCCTTGAATCATCCTAATCTCCCTAGCAATAATGTGATCTGATTCTCCTATCCAAAACTCTAGGAGCAGAAAACGATGTGTGAAATTGTCTACAGAGAGGAAGATTGAAGATGGATGAAGCAGGACTGTTGGATCTTAATGAAACTCTTAATGGGAAAGAAAACTTGATTATATGTTTTCATTGGGTTGCTATTCTTCACTCATCCATATTTTCTGAAAAAAATCAGAACAGTATTAGAAGTATATTAATCATGTTACTCCTTTGGCTGGAATAATTTATTTAAAAAAGTATTGTAGTTCCCTGGAAGATTTACTTCAACTACTTGATTCTCATAGAATAATTTACATACTTGTAGAACTGATCAGAAAAAAAGATGATAGAATGAAGTTATTAACAGAGTATTTTAGAAGCAACTGGAAAAAGATGATATTCCTGTCTTCCAGATTCTTCAGGTAATGTTGTTTAGGAAGCATCCTCCTTTTAATTAAAGCATCTATAAATTACTATTTCACTTATCTATAAGATTACTGTTTATGACTAAAACACATTTATTAATTAGTTTTGTATCTCTAAATAGTATATTCTAAAATCACTGTACATGCTTGTAGCATGTTTCATTTCAGTTTTCAGAATGAAGTCTATTTCTGATCAAAACAGCACATTTATTTTTCAACTTTCATTCCTCTCTTTTTAAAATTTGGTGCTGGGCTGTGGATCCAGGGCCTCACAGACACTGGTCAGTCATTCCACTCCTGAACAATGTCTCCAGTCTGTCATTTCTTCATAGTGCAGTATTGTTTAGCTGTGTCTAAATGTGTCTAAATGTAAGCACTATGTTTATATGAACCTTGAAAAGCCTGTTAGTTGCTCTTTAGATCAATCTTGGGAAGGATTTTAAAGTAGAATTTACATTGTACCTCTCAAACAAAGGGTTTAAAAGTCTAAATAATGTTGGTTCTGAATATATATATATATATATATATATATATATATAATATGAAAAACCAATTCTACTTAAATGCAAGAAAACATTTATTATGAAATGTGCTGTAATTTGGTATACCATTAGGCAAGGGAAAGCACGATAGATTTTATAATGTATGTTTAGGAATAATTTTATACCACACATGTATTGACTATACTAGCTTTCAGAGACTATGATTTATTTAATATATTCCTAGGGAAATATGATTTTCCCCATTGTTGCTTAAAGTCAGTAAGCCATCATTTTGCACATATATGTCTCAATTGCAAAACGTAACATAGCTTAATCTACATTCATCTGTAAATAAAATAAAGCACTGTGTTTCTACCTCAGACATGGCGTCTGAAAATCCAACATTTGGGAAGTTGAGCCAGGAAGAATGCCACAAGTTCAAACCAGCTTGAGAATGATAATGAGTTCAACAGCCTTGACCACAAAAGTGAATCTCAACAACAAAAAAACAAAAAAAGAAACTCGAATTACAGCTAGTTCCAGAATCATGCTGATTCCAGTGGTCAATTAATGGAAAACAAGTTTGATAGTATGTTGTGAGTGGGGGTTAGTGTAGGAGTGAATAGTGATTATGGAAATATAATACTGGAAGAAGGGTTCCAATGTTAAATAATATATAAACAGAGCAATTGTAGTCTATAAAAGCTAACTATACATTCCAGAATAACTTAAGGTAAAGCATCAAATATATGTCAGGGAGTAAAATTTAATATGGTTTGATATAATCAACTCAACATTGGAGGACTTATTATAAGGTATTTCTTTAGGTTTTCTTTATTATGGTGGTTTCATTGAACTGTAAATAATAAAAGTTGCATGATGTTAACATACTTGTTCATGTGCTGTACACACATGGATATTTAACAATAGATGAATCAGCTAATTTTCTATCAAGTGTACAAGTGTGATTATTTGTGTGACAGAACAAAAAAATACCTATATTAGTTGCTTTTGTGGGGGATGTGGCCAAATACCTGAGCTGAAGTAGCTTAAAGAAATACTTTATTTGGGTTTAGAATTTCAAAAAGATCTCTCTCTCTGACAAATACCTATGTTCAGTTCTTTTGTTGTGTCTAAAAACTGTGCAACACAGTAATGTATATGCATTCATTTTCATTCATACATATATTTAAAGAGAGAAGTATTATTCTTTTAGGAATTTAATGAATATATAAGCTGCTCTTCTGGTTTAAGGATGTAGAGAAATCCGATCACAGCTCACTCTGATGAGGGTCTCTCAAGAGGCAAACACATAAGATTCCAACAAACAAGCCAAAAGCCACCTAACCAAAGCGTCCATTGGACTAGATGCAGATACCTTTCTCTCTTCCAGATTTGGTCAACAACTTTGTTTCCCTGAAACATTCTAAATGAAACCATTTGTGCATTTCCTTCTGAAAATTAAATAGCACATCCTTTTGCTTACAGTGTCACTGAAAGAAGTTAACAAATTGCAGTACTTTGAAACTGAAAGTCCTTGATTTTCTTTATCTCCATCTCAAATATATTATGTTTTTCAAAATAAATTTTAACCTAGATTTCTTTGTGGACTGAGGAAGTTGTATTTCTATTACTTCAGCTTCTGCTCAGACAGGTTTGGAGAACTCACTCAGTGTCATCAGGTTCACAGTATCTTTTTAAGGAATTTACATCTCTAGGGGAGATAATGAAGACTTTATTCACTTCCTCATTAATAGTGTCAGTGATTTACCAGAAGAAATATGCAAGGAACAAAAAATAAAGACTATCACAGAGTTTAATGTGCACAAGTGCCAAAGGTATAACTAGAATGTCCTATTGTTGTGGACACCGCTTTTACTTCTTGTCTGGACATGGTTTTACAGATTTGAGATTAAAAACAGTATTAGATTCAAGTGTTCAGACTATTCAATTATCCAACTTTATCAGTATGTTCACTAGTTCCTCTTATCCTCAGCTTCGAAAAGACTTCCATGGAAAACGGGTTAGACTAAAAGATGATTACTATCTGAACTTCCTTCAGTTCTCTCATTTTGAAAAAAAAAAAAAAACAAAAAAAAACTGAAAACATTTTGTTACTCTCTGACGTTAGATTGACAGAGCACGTAAGGAAGAGTGTCTTTCTCATCACCAGGGAGTGGAGGCCTGCCTGACTTCCTGGCCTTCTTTAACAGTATCAGGGACTCAATCCTTCCTGAGCTACTGGCTTCTGCTACTTTATGTCATATCATTTGCTGGGTCCCATGTTATGATTGCTGACAGGAGGTAATGCTTGAGGAAGTAGGCATCTGCACACGTATGAATGGAAGAAGAGAATGAAATCTGAAGGACTGATGCTCACTGCAGTAAATTAGATCAAATGAAATATTTGTCCAGTTGTGGAAAGGTGGACATACTGCTAAACCACGTAGTCTGTACCTTATCAGCTCAGCATCTGAAATGATAGGTATTGTTTCTTCTAACATAGGTTTGTTTTGAATTCTGTGACAACATAATGTCAACTGAAGTTATCACTTTGGAATAAAGACAGTAAAATAGAATGCAGAAGGCAACTGCTTTCCATACTGTGACTACTTAAGATTCATGTTAACAACTGCAATAACAATGTTACTTTCGTGTTTAATCATGTCACTTGAGGCCAAAATAATGTAGTCAATTCCTGTTTAGTATGACGTGAGTCATATTTATCTTTTTTTGGCTGCTTATCAGTTTTGGATCTTAAATTGTGGAAGAGTCACCAATGTACATGTCGCTGGAAGTTTCCTGTGGTAATAAGTGTCTTAACAGGATCCAGAATGAACAATTGGTGCTCAACAAGGCCGAATGCAGTTTAACAATTCCCCATCACATTAGATTCCAGGCTAGGTCAGGGATCACTGAAAATAAAACCTAATTATTCTCAATTGAAAACTTCAGTATCACCATTATAGTCTGACCTACTTTGGAAGCTCTTTAAGTTTCTGCTGCAGTTAGGAGCAGGTGACAGACACTGTTTTTGAAAACATTCAGCTGTGGAGTAGTGCACCCCAATGATGGTGAGAAGACCGATGTGCTATAGGACATATGAAATGATGAGTGGAAGGAATTTGTAATTCGATAAATCTCTCTATAGGAATTGAATTAAAGATATTTTGTCATACTCAATATGGTATTTAAAATATACAATTAAATGGTTCAATTAACCTAGGAATTGAATTATACACTTCACTAATTTCACAATTTAATTTAAGTACACCTTCAAAGCATAGGGTCTTTTTTTGTTTAAAGATTTGTTTTATTCTTTAGCTCAGAAGAATGCAATTTTATGAAAGATATGTCATATTACACATCAATTAGTCAGCTGATATTAACAAAAATTAAACACTAATTTTTCTTCAAATGTGTATCTTCATGCATTTGCTGAGATTTATCAGTATTTATAATTGTTCTTGTTTAGCTACAACCAAATAAATCCACATTCAAGGAGTTCGTATATTGTTCTGAGTAAAGATGCAGTAAATTGGGAATGTTTGTTAATGTTTGTCATGAATAATTGTAATCAAACTGAATGTGTATATCTATACTTGTATCTAGGTTTTTCTTTAGGTTCCAGGCATGTTCTATTTATTATAATAAAACATAAGTCAAACATGCCTCCCATTAAGTTAGGATCTTGTGTTGATCAAAGCTATAAAAATCAGTTTATTCATTATATAGAATTTATTTGTGTGTGTGTGTGTGTGTGTGTGTTTGCACACATGGGTTTGCATATGTTTCCTTAAATCACTACATGCAAAGAGCAATGATAACTAAAATAACTATGGATGACAAATGATAGAGAGAACAATTTCCAATTTCATATGCTGGCTGCAGAATTTCCTGATGCTGAACTCATGTTCTTACAGTCTTCTGTCTTGAACTGACACCCTAAGCACAAAATTTGAAGCCTTTCTTAAGACTTTGTCTCTTAGAACTCTCTTTAACACTTGCAAACTTTAACCACCATCTTCACTGAAAGGCTCCCTAATTGGTGACACCCGGTTCCAGATTCCTGTCTTAATGTGTCACCTACCTGAGTGACACCTGGTTTATAATTGTAACTACTTGATAGACAATATCAGTTCAGTTAGTCATTCATTCATTTCTGCGTTCTTTTGTCCGTGCACCAAACTTCTTTTCTCTAATCTCAGGAATAACGAATGACCCAGAAATCCAAAAAGACAAGGAAAAGAAAGAAAATAAAAACCAAAAACCACAAGGAAGCAAAAACAATGTCTGCCCTGTATTGAGATGGTGAATTTGGAAATACTTACGCTGATGACATCAATCATAGTAAATTTTTATTAATGCTGTAAGAATTTGTAAATGTAATTGGTAAATTTTATTGGCGGGATGAAAAATTGTTTTGTGAAGGGAAAGAAAAGCTGAGTGTGGTATGTTAGTTTTGGTTCATAATCTCTCAGTACCTAAGATAACTTATCTTTCATGTTGATGAGGCAACTGGCTGAGAGATAAAAAAAAAAAAATAGTGTTTCAGAGAAGCACAATTCCAGGTGAAGAGAGAAGACATCCCGTCAGTACTCAAATCAGGACCAGAGGAAATAGAGCCACATTCTAAATCAAAGTCTATTAGTACATAGCAAACAAATGAGCTTCACTCGCATGGTGGGAAATATGCCATTATCTTTAGAAGTATCACATACATATGTTTTTTGTTGAAGGTGGCTTTTTAGAATTCTTGTATAACTTTCCCAAACCCTGTCATCTGTTCAAAACATGTTTGCTAGTGGGAGTACAAACATGTACAGCCACTTTGGAAATCAATATGGTAATTCCTCAAAAAATTGGGGACCGATCTACCTTAAGACCTAGCTACACCACTCCTGGGAATATACTCAATTGACACCCCATCCTACCACAAAAACACTTGATCAACTATGTTCATAACAGCTTTATTCATAATAGCCAGAATCTGGAATCAACCTAGATGTTCCTTATCTCAAGAATGGGTAAAGAAAATGTGGTACATTTATACAGTGGAGTATTACTCAACTGTTTAAAAAAATGACATCTTGAAATTTACAAGCAAATAGATGGAACTAGAAAAAATCATCCTGAGTGAGGTGACCCAGACCCAGAAAGACAAACATTGTATGTACCCACTTATAAGTGATTATTAGCTGTTAAGAAATGTATAACCATGCGATATTCACAGATTCAGAGAGGCTAAGTAACAAGGAGGACTCAAGGGGAGAGACATAGATCTTCCTGGGAGTGGGAAATAGAATAGATTTTTCAGGTAGACTGGGAGCAAACGGGGATGAGAACCAGAGGTATCAGGTAGGAGGGGGAGGGATGGAGGGAGAAAGAACTGAGAAAGACCACTGGAATTAAGGGGTGTTTCAGGGATGATGTGGAAACTCCTTGCAATCTACAAGGGTGAGACTAGAGAGGACTGCTATTAATGGGGGAACCCTGAACCTGAACAAGTCATCTTCTGTAACCAGGCAAGGCTCCTAGCAGTGGGACTGGAATATATATCAATTCCACCACAAAACCTTCAACTTGCAAGATGTGTTTGGGGTAAAGGTAGTGTAGACCTTGTGGGAGTAGCCAACCAATGACTAGTCTGTGTTGTTATAATCTTCCAGAAATTCTACATACCTTGATGAAACCCAGAGAGATTCCAACATCAATCTAAGACTACACACCTGGAAAGCAGGACGTGTCTACAAACTGAATGAAATATTTTTGTTCTTGTTTTATTTCATATATAAAAATACAAGTTATGTGCACAATAATTATACATCCCAGTGTGCTAAATACTGTGTAATGGTGAGCATGGAGACTACATCCATCTCTTGACAATAGGTAGTTTGAATAGGTGGTGAATCCCTACTATAATAAAGTGTACCTGAAGATCACTATGCTAGTCTATGGTGATCTTCTCCTCTCCCTGTACATGGGTAAGACACAGATGATGTGAACTTAATTCAACTGATGTTGATGAAACAGTTTATCCCACAGAAACGGAGGGATATTATTCCTTCAATATATTTTATAAAATGTTTTTATTCCATCTTGTTTAAAATTTAAGAAAACTTTTATTTACAACTTTTCTTAAAATCATTAGAATACTGGCCAGAAGGCTCAGATAGACAAGATTCTTGATGCCAAGACTGATGACCTGAGTTCTATCCCAGGAGCCCACTCAAGGAAAAGAGAGGAATGACGCCTACAAGTTGTTCCTGCACTACCACATGTGTGCCTGGCATGGTCTTATGATTACACAAATATATTCTCACACTAAATAAATAAGTGTAAACAACAACAATAACAACAAAAACATATTGGAGAACTATGTCAGACCAACAAACTCTCAAAAAATCTTGGGACAGAAACTTCTTTTCGAGAGAGAAACAGTAGTGGGTCCAGCTTACCTGGCCAGAGTCTACAGCACCATAGAATCTGACAAGAGGAGTCAGAAACTGATAATGCAGCATCTGTGGTTGATAAAACACTGTTCACTCCCTTGAAGATTTTAATATAAAGCCTTGGTAAGAATAGGTAGAAACTGTTTGATCTTTGGGTATCAGGAGTGCAGGCTGTGCAGTACAGTGTTGGTGAGTAACAGCAACTTCTTGCTCAATTTCCCTAAACTTACTACATACCATACAGACCCTTATGGAAAACACAAAGCAAACAATACTAATTAATCCAGGACTTATCTGGGAAGGATAAGAATAATCACCATCTCAGAACATGGGCTGATCATTGTTAATAAATAACTCAAGTTCATTATGCTAGAAAAAAAATGAAGGAGGAAAAACATTTAAGTATGTATGCCAATTGCTTATCTCTTACAAAAAATATTACCTCAAACTGACAAGAGGAAAAAAATCTAAAGATTGAGTCTGCCATTTAATTGGAAGCAATTGTATAATATTTTGCATTACAGAATCACAGAATGAAACTTGCATTGATTATAAAATATGCTAAGTCTGGTAGTTGAGGATTACTCAGAAGACCAAATTCTATTTTACTGATATTTAAAATATTGACATCTATGCTATTATTTTCAAAATGAGTAATAATGAACTTACATTTTTATTTTCTGTAATTTGATTTTCTATTTACCATATACACAAATATGTAAAAATAAAATTGTAGGAGGGATGTCGCTTTTCTTGAATTTGATACATGCATTCTTCAGACTACTGATGATAATACACATGGCTGATTAGTAAAACTTTGTCCTCCATGTGGAAGGTGAAACAGGTCACAATTCACCAACGGCAGAAGACTATTAAGAATTTGTTCAAAGAATAACAGTCTAAACTTGTAAACTTCAGATGTAAGAGTTTATGTGCATATATGAAAGTAAGGAACATGACATTAAGGCATTCAATGAGCCAAATTTAGAGTAACAGCTAGCATATTGGTACCATGGAGTCAAATAAAAATACCACAAGGACAACAACCTGCAGATTTCAAAAACATTTGCAATGTTAAAACATTTGATTTAATAATCTTTTTCATTCAGCCTATTTCTGGACTTTAAATGATCAATATTCAGCATCACATTTCTATAAATAAAATGAATCCCTGTCATATACTTCTTTCAAGATAAATTAAATGCAATAGAGTACTTAGACTTTTGTCATTAAGACTGACCATGTTTCCATTCACTATGGATGAATCCATTGCTGTACAGAAGCCATTTTCTTTGCCATTGAATTCATTTGAGAGGGAGATGTTTTTAATATGCTTTCATGTCAGTGAAATTCTGTACTTCATAAATACAGTCTTGTAAAAACAAGGTAGAACCTGGGATTCATGACACTAGATGGATATCTTAACACACACACACACACACACACACACACACACACACACACACACACACCACACCACACCACACCACAACATTCTCACCCACAAAGCTCACTGAATCACATACATGTACACTTTCATTAGGGGCAGATTGTTGTGAAAAGAATAACAAGAGACTGGCACTAAATGACCATGCAACTAACTTACTACAATGTTTCTGGAACCTCTAGATATTTCTGCTTTTTTCTCCCTTGCTCCTTCTGTTTCATAGAATCCCCATTCTTTCTCTGATCTTATAGTTACACAATATAATGAATATGTAAGAATGAATTACAAGATATTTGAGGAAAATTCTTCATTTCTGAAAGGCAGTATGTGTGTATATATATTTAATATTTCAGACACATTCTTTTCCCATATCTGTGATGAATATACATATACAAATAATTGCTGTATTTAAATTTCAAAATGACCCTCTGGCATTCTTATGTAAGCTATGTCAGAAAAAACGTGTTTTAAATCTAGTAGTTAAGTAAATAAGGTAGTTAAAACAAAAATCAAATTTGAAAAAACATAATTTAGATTATTAAGAGTACTGCTTTGGCCTTGCTAACCATCATTATTCATTTTTCTTTGAAATTCTCAGGGACTCTTTCTGCCTTTTGCAGTGTGAAGTAGAGGAGAGTCCAGATTATGCTTAGCAGTGCTTTTGATGAAGTGAATAGACTGTGTGCTGTGAAGATTAATCTGCAGTGAGAGCTATGCATCCAGACAGACCTAGATAGCTTAGAGTTTCCATAGAATGCTCAGAAGAATTTTATAAAAACCGTCTCACCACCCTGCTTCCTGTAGAATTCCTCTATGGTGGGACTGACTCACAGTAAACAGAGAAGCGTTGGAGTCTTTGATGTCATTCTACAAGCCTCAGAAAGCCATGTAGACTATGTAGTTCTTGTTCTGCACTGTGTGATCCCTCCTCATCCACCACAGGTTGTTTCTTTTTTTAAATTTTTTTTTATTTATTTTACATACCAACCACAGATCCCCCTCTCATCCCTCCTCCCACTCTCCTCCACCTTCCCCCTGCCTCATCCCTTCCTCCAAGAGGTTGTTTCTTAAATCAGATTTCCTGTTTGAAAACACAAATCTATAGTTTGAGTCTGAACTGTCTGCCATGTACCAACATGTGGGGTATAATGACACTGTTACACAGAGCAGTTGAATTTATAGGGGGTAGAGACTGGACAGTTGAAATAGCTTCTCAAGAGCAGAACTTTAAGAGGAGTAACTTGGCTATGAGTACAGTTCTGTTCTATGTGCCATGATCCACCACCTTATAAGCAGTGGCTGCCATGAGCTCCAGCTGCCATGGACAGAGCTGATTGCCTTCCTTCCAAGCAGCTGTTCCCTGCAATTGTCGAAGCTGTGAGCCAGAGTAAATCTCTACAGAGGTGTTCTTGTCAGGCATTGAGTACAGCGATGCAGACGTAATTAGTAAAGATTCACATAACTTGATTATTAGGCTTTGCTAGAACAAATTCTTTGAGCCAGTTTATGAAAGCACACCCTCATTCTAAGGTAATTTTTGTACTTATGTATAAGAATTGTTTCACTTTCCATCTTGAAAGCTCTTTCAAAGAGATGCATGGAACCAATTACTGTCTTGTAGACCCTCAGAATTTTGCCGTGGGGGTTGGAATTGACTCAATTTCTCTCAAGATTATACATAAGGAGACTTTAAGAACTATCTAAACCTTTCTTAAGAATAGAAAATATTAATTTTACAAGAAAAACAATATATGTTACAATATCTGTATGAGGAAATATAAGCAACAGCTTTTAGGAAAATGTTTTTTAGACATTAACTATGATGATGAAATATACAAAAATGCAAATAAAGGTGTTTGGTGTGGTCTCATTCCATATTCAGTTTAAATTGTTTAATGCTATGATTGTGTTTGATAGGCAAGCAGATGGAAAGGAGGATACTTGAGAGGATGATACACATATAGAGAGACAGATAGGTAAATAGATGACAGATGCGATACAGACATTAAGAAGACAATTACATAGATGGACGGTAGATAAAGAGATAAGATATGATAGAATTGAAAGTACATACGAATTGCATTAGTTTCACACTGTGGTTGCAATGGGGCCCACATAAGTCTTATGTTGAGTACTTGTGTTTAGAGCAAAAGCATGTTGCCTGCAGAATGGAGAAGAGCAGTGGTATTTTTACTCTGATATGAGGTATATATCACTTTTTGGCCTCTACTAGTTACATGTTTTCAGCTTTCAATATCTTTTGAACCCAAAATGATAGGATAAGATATCACTATATGTTATGTCCTTTACAGGGATCGGATATTTTTATGAGCATGACACATATGTGAACACAGTTTTGTTATTTCAAGTTCTTTGAAAAATACTAATCTATTAGCAATGATATTTTTCCACATGATTATCTTTGTGTAATACTTAAATCTATGCTTTTTATCATGACTAATTGTGTAGGTATTTTAATGGTAGAATATTAAACCTTTGGAAAATATTTAAATAACTCAAACTAGTTTATTGACTAGTCAAAGAATCATTCTGAATTAAACAAAAAAAAAACAACAACAAAAAACAAAACAAAACTAAATAAAAACTCATGGGAGAAACTAAAGTTTGAGACCCAAGAAAAATAATAGCCATCCACTACAGGTTGTTCTAAATAGCATTGCCTATTTCAAAACATGTCTTCAACTTCTTTTTTTATTATTTTTAAATCTGGCAGCAATTGCATCTGAAGGCCCTTCACAGAGTGCCTGCTGAGCGTTTTAGCAAAAATTAGGTGAAAAATTTACTGAAGATTAATTGAAAAAAGGCATATATATATATATATGTATATATATATACATATATATATATATATGCCACATCCATGATTTTAAACACCTATTTATTTTCCTTTTTCAGCTCACATCATTTCTGATTGTCTCTTTTAGATAGGATTAAAATAATAGCATTGAAACTCAGTGTTATTGAAATAAATATAAAATGTTATCCATTATATGAGTTGTAGAAGTTGCTTCAATGTTTACAGCAATCTTGCAAAAATCACATATGAAATACACAAAATATATTACCAAAATATGAAAAGTAGTCTCCCATGACTAAAAATACTTTGTATGCATCTATATTGTAAATGATCAAAATACCATCTATGTGAGAGGAAATACTGAAAAAGGCAGAAATATTTTGTTGGAGAAGAAATAATGCATTTAACTTGATGATCTCGCAAACTGAGTATTATGATTACTTAGCTGGAACAATGACCATAGGCTTATAGAGAATCTTAAAGAATCCTTACATTTTATATGTGATGTTTTCATGTACATATGTCAAGTCCGAAATGATATTGGATTAAAATTGGCTGATATATCTGAAATAAAACATTTTCAGCATCATCTGCACAATTATGAGTCTACATAAATTAAAAAATGAAGGATGTAACAGTATTAAAAAATGTTAACTTTTTTGCATCACATCCTCTAATTCTAATTTAAACAACAATGAACAGGGTTAAAACTAAACTGACTCACACCTAAGGCTCTGGTAACACTGCAGCATATGATGTAGAAACATTGTAATCAATGGTTTAGGGAGTTTGCTGTGAGATTGTTTCTCCTTTAATATGAGAAGTCATACACATAAAAAGCTCAGCAACATGACTTCCAAAACATGAGCTGAGAAATGATGACACCTATGATCTGGTCAAACTAAAGAAAGAAGATCCTATGAGCCTTGAACCCTACACAAAGGACTATAGGCAGCTGAAGAAAGCTGGGATTGGTCTGAGGTAGCCTTCCCCATGGAAGAGGACACCAGTGAGTTGTTCAGTGCCAAAAGGTCAGTCCTGAAAACATACATACAGATTGCATTATATGGACTGAAAATGTTATATTGTGGAACATATACGCGTGTGTACACACACATACACTTAATAACAATTATTGAAAAAAGAGTACTGGAACTTGAAAGAGAGTGGCAGAAGTATATGGGAAGTTTTGGAAGAAAGAGAAGGAGAAATACTGTGATTAAAATTATAAACTGAAAAATAAGAATAAAACAAAAACTAAATACACTGTTTTTAATCCATTTTAGGGTTACTCAAATCTGTTGCAAACTCAGACTTCCAGATTATCAATAGTTTAAAAAAAAACAAATAATAGGTCTTTAGAAACAATTCACATACAATGAGAATTAAATAATAGATGTTCAGAAATCACCCAAGTAAGAATGGCCAGCTAGTATGAGAGAGTTATTTGCAAATAAGTCTCCATATTGGAATACACAAACTTTATTTATTTATTTATTACCACACAGAATATACTAGACATTCTGTATATACGGAAAACAGTGAATGAAATAATGTGTAATAATATGTAATATATAAATTATGAATTATATATGTGAAAATGTGTAACTTAACCTGTAACAAGTCTTCAAATATTATTTACTGACAGGTCAGGGTGAACTGTCTTAAGATGACTTTTCTAAACAACAGTAAAAGCTTGTTACAATGTTAATATTTCAATGAGTAGCCTGCAACACAGTTCTTTCTCAAAACTCTCTCAGCTCTTTGAAGCAATGTAATACA
Organism: Peromyscus aztecus; assembly: GCA_902168405.1. Classification (NCBI taxonomy): domain Eukaryota; kingdom Metazoa; phylum Chordata; class Mammalia; order Rodentia; family Cricetidae; genus Peromyscus; species Peromyscus aztecus. The sequence continues at coordinate 22,571 of CABHPQ010144015.1, forward strand.
TCCCACATCGCCACAGTTCTGGGAAAGAACTTTTTGTCCAAATGCAGAAGAACCATAGAAAAAAAGAACCTTTTGTTGAGCTTAAATTGTGTACAAATATATTTTAGTTAATAAAAACAAACCAAACAAGCCTATAAAAATAATAAAACCAGGCAAAGATTTTCATGATGATAACTGGGTAGCATCATTTCTAGAACGTGCAGCATTTTATTAAATGGTAGAGTAGTTTGCAAAGGAACCCAATGTGGTAGGGCATGATCCATTCTATATAACTAGTTCTCTTTTTTATAAATATGAACTCACAAAATGATCATACTAGAGCATATGTCAAGTGCCTGAGCCCATGTAAATATCTTCACTGCAACAGAAGAGATCCTGTGAAAAGGTGCTGATGCTACTAGGTGGTGTGTCCTCGATGTAATCAAAGATAAAATCAGGTTTTTTTCTTTTAAATTACAGAAGTGGTAAAATATATTGATCTAATTATTTCAAGTAAGTCAGAAATATAATTTTTCTAAAAGTGTCATTTAAAGAATATCTTGAAGCTATAGCTTTAATGACTGTGAAATAATTTGCAGAGAACTAGATCTTATCCATGTTGACTATAACCAAATTGGTATTATTATGTGCTTAAATTTTCTGAAATATAAAAGATCATAGAGATGTATTCTGGTGATGTCTATGCTGTGAATGTGTTGCTCTGATTGATTGATAAATAAAATGCTGATTGACCAGTAGCCAGGCAGGAAGTATAGTACAGGCAGGATAAGCAGAGAGGAGGATTCTGGGAAGTTGAAGGCTGAGTCAGGAGATGCTGCCAGCTGCTGCCGCCACCATGAGAAGCAAGATGTAAAGTACCAGTAAGCCACAAACCACGTGGCAACTTATAGATTAGTAGAAATGGGTTAATTTAAGATATAAGAACTAGATAGCAAGAAGCCTGCCACGTCCATACAGTTTATAAGTAATATAAGTGTTGCTGGAGAGCTTCTCTCCAGCTCCCAAGTCCCGCTTCTCTCCAGCTCCCAAGTCCCGCCAGTCTCCAGCTACAAAGTCCTGCCAGTCCCAGAGCCCACTTACATAATAAACACACAGACTCTTATATTATTTAAACTGCTTGGCCATTAGCTCAGGCCTATCATTGTCTAGCTCTTATTCTTATATTTAGCCCATTTCTATTAATCTATACTTTGCCACGTGGCATGGCTTACTGGTACCTTACATCTTGCTTGTCCTGGTGGCGGCTCCAGGCAGTCTCTTGCTCCACCTTCCTGTTCCCTCAATTCTCCTCTCTGTTAGTCCCGCCTATACTTCCTCTCTGGCTACTGGCCAATCAGTGCTTTATTAACATATTTGTCATACAGAACATTACACCAATATATAAGTCTCTGTGTGTTTACTTGGGTCTGAGCGGCTGCAGGATCTGGGTGGACACAGGAATACTCCAGCTACAGGTGTACATGAAACAAGTACCTGAAACAGTTATTCCAATAGACCCATCATTTTCAATATTTGTAATTGTACAGAAGCAAGCAAATCACTTTAAAAAATGAAAATTTTAGTTCTTTTCACCAAGATTTCTAAAGGGATATCACCCAAAATCTCAGGGTTCATCTGCATGTCTTTCCTTTCATCTTGCAGTTCCTTTATGAGGGACATACCTGAGACTTAACAAAGTGTAACAGTTCATGAGTCAGAGGGGGTGGAGGGAGCATGGAATTCAACCCATGCTCACTTTAAAACTGTCCTTGTGACTCTGACTGTAATAAAATCTGAGAGTGTCATTGATGCTAAATTATTAACCTTATCATAATCTCTTCAGCTTCTGATTCACCATTCACACAGAGCACTAACATATGTGGTCTAAAGTCATTAGCATCCTCTCCCTCTCCTTACCCCCTCTTCCCTCTCTTTCATCCAGTCATGTCTGGAACTCTCACAGTATATATGTATCTCCTTCATCCCCTTTATCCTAAACCCTGCAAATATTTCTAAGAGGCCTTGATCCACTCATGAGAATATATGTTCAAGATGAGCAGCCTCCCAGTATCAGAAACATTCCTACTCAAAGTGGGTTAGAGCTTACCCGGGAGACACTGGTTCCTTAGGGTAGAAAGTGGAGAGGCTCACATTAAAGAATCATTCATTTGAATGCTTCTTTAAGGCTGTTTGAATCTATCCTTGGCTAAGCAAGGGAAATGTAATGACAAATGATTTTTAAAAATCAGAGGAATGTGCACCGTTTCAAAAGTCAGAATGGAATTCAAACGTGATTAACTGATGCTGCCCGTGTCTGTAATGGAATTAATTCTTCAGCAGTTCCTCTTTGATCAAAGGAAAGCACATTGCATTTATCTCTCATGAAGTGAACATGCTCTTCCAAATGTTCAATTCCCTTTTGATTCTACTCTTAAAATTTATAGAACTTCGTATAGAAACAGGATACCATAAAGGAAACTTTATCTATGGACTAGAATATCAAGCTAATAAAATAGAAGATTCTCATTTTAAAATTTTCAGTTGTGCTATCCAAACCCAGAAACACACTTAAAAAAATACCTTGCAGAAAAAAAGATACACTAGTAAAGCCAAAATTTAAAAAGGTTGTTTTGTATTTTAGCATGCATTTATGGCAGTACAATTCAGGGACCTCCTGAAACACAATGTCCATCATTACCCTATGCAATACCACAGGTGACCTGTTACTACTGTGAAAAGGATATCTATGCTTCCTCAGTCTATGTAAGATGTCTTCTTTTATGTTATTCCCTGATGTCTCCACGTTTTTTTGTTCTTTTAAAAAATAAGAAATTCCAAATTTATTTGTGTTCCAATTTCTTTATGTTTGCACCCACTGTGCAGTAACAGAGTTTGTATCAATTTTGGGTATTTTACCTGATAGAGAATAGGCACTTAATACTATTTTTAAATTGAATAAATTGTATATTCAAATATGCTATGCTATTAATTACCCAGGGTCATATTTTGTTTGTTGAGAGGTGTGTCTTAAAAGTAACTAAGATCCTAACACATCTTATTACTTGACAACGGCACAAGGCCCTGGGCTTCTCCGATCTTGGAATTTATCTGGTTTTTTACATTAAATGACCTTTGATGTTGAAGTTAAAAACTCCTTTGAAAAATGCAGTAGGCCCAGTCATTGCCCGCAAAATAAAGGGTGGATTTGTCAATTCTGGCATTCTTCAGTTGTGGCATCAATCCAGGGTATAGATAGCACCCATCTAAGCCCATCTGCAATAGGAAGGTACCGGCCATATGGCTTGCTTTAATTTAATTCACTCTGACTCAAGTGGTCTGAACCCATGAAAAAACAAGCTGCTAATTCATTAGGCCATAAGTGGAGGAAAATCAAATAGTACTAATTGAGTAATACCATATAAAACTTATTAAGCACTAGGTTTCATAAGGTAATATCCTAAGAATTAACCTTACATGTTTCCTCATTTAAATTTCTTATATTAACATGAAATATTAGTGTTAATATCATTACACTTGTCATTTTTTCTAAGAACAAAAGTAAATGAAGACTAAATTGTCCATTTAGTATTATATTTGGTATCCTTACCCAAATTTAGTATAATGAGGTTATAACTCAACAGCTCAATTATTTTCCTTGCATTTCCTTAGGACAACATCTCCTCTTAATTTGTATAATATGGCAGTAATTTTAAATAATAATGTGTTTGGCAAAATAACAAAAGTAGATTCTCTCTAAGAACATATTACTGTGATAGCCATATTTTCTTGAGTATGTTTCCACTACTCAAGTATGAGGTCTCCCCGTGACAAGCAGGCCTCACTTCCATTCAAAACCAAGTAGTTATGCCCATAACATATATGTCATTATTAGTGGGTATATCTTGCCAGACTAATCCTTACTTTATTTTACAGGATTCACAGCTAAGATAAGAATGTTGATGGATTTTCTCTCCCTGGTAGCCTACATAACATCTTCTGGTACTATGAAAGCTAGGCAACAGATAGGATGCTTCTATGTCTGTAGCAGCTTTAATTTTGCATGCCTCATGACAACAGAACATGCCTATGAGACTGGTATTATCTGTTGTCAATGGACTGCATCTAAGTCACTGTTTTGATTGTGATCATCTCTAAAATCACAAAGTGACAATACATAGCACA
>CABHPQ010144016.1:6073-23246 GCA_902168405.1 Peromyscus aztecus
AGAGAGAGAGAGAGAGAGAGAGAGAGAGAGAGAGAGAGAACTACACATAAAAGATTAGGCATTCAGATCTACAATGGCTGGATAGTACACGCACAGTGACAGGTACCCTATTTAGACTAAGGCTATTAAAATGTACTTGGGATCTGTTTGTTCTGCTTATGGCACCTTTTCTAGGCAAAGGAATCCCCAGGAATGCCATGGGAAGGATGAATGAGGCCTTACAAAAATAAGACATAGTCTTATGTCAGTTCCACCCGCATCCTAGATTTTCAGGGCAGTCTCCAATTTGATGGATTGTTTATTTTCAATATAATTTATTCAATTTCCAGATAAATGTGGTTTCCTTAGCATACGCTCACGAGACAATGCATGTAGTCAGAAATCAGCAAAACCTGACTAGAGAAGCAGTAGTGCCTTGGCTCCCCTGAGAGCACTGACCTCTTACACAGGTTAACGGGACAGCCAGGGACAAGTTGAAGGCAAAACAAACTAGAAAGATTTTCAGACAGAATATGAGGTGACAACACACATTGTCATCCTGTGAGTGCTTGTGAGAAAAGGTCATGCACAAGTATTGAGGTGGTCTTCTGTAGGAGGAGAACCATTGTACAGAATGGCCTCCCCCAACACACATAGCAAACCAAGCGTGCTCCTGGATGCTTCCCCTAGACACATCTACTCAGGGTAGGAAAGAACCTCCACCAGGGTGGGTGGGGTACCACTTACAGACTATCTAGAATACCACAACAAAACCGAAGACTATCATCTTGGTCCCTCTTCTCTTCTATAAGAGAAGGATTATAGAGGGATTCATTGTCTGTCATTGCTACCCTATTAACTGTCCCTCAAATGAAGGTGAAACAAACAGCATTCAAACACCACCTGCCAGTTGATATGGTGGCGCCCATATAGTCTTAGGACAGAGGCTGAGAAGGAAGGTTATGAGTTTGAAGCTAGCCTGGGCTGCATAGCAAGACCTTGTTTCAAAAGCCAAAAACCCAAACAAAACAATTCACTTAATACTGCTCCATAGTGATCCTTATTTAAAAACAAGGTTTGTGAGATTAAAACCAAAACCAAAACAAAGCAAAACAAAAAACAAAAAACAAAACAACAACAACAAAAAAAAAAAACAGGAATCTCTTGTCTTTTGTATGTTCCCAAGCAGTCTGATTTGAAGGAGAGAAGTCACAAGAGAGGCTAAAAGGAGAGGCAATGTCTCAGTACCCTTTTTCAGAGATGCTGCATCCTATTACTATTTATGAACGTCTCCCCAACTCTACTTGCCTCAGAGGACACATGTACTCTGCTCCATGGGTCAGGTTCCACCTGCTCCTTAGAGTCAAATATGTTTTGTTTCTCAGTGGTTCAAGTTCCCAGCTAACCCTTAAACCTAGAAATCTTAGGAAAATACTGTGGGTTATTCAACAGAAGAATAATAGTGGAGACATTCACAACGTTAGCTTGTACAACCCATCATTAAGGATTTGTTGGCTGGGCACCACAGGCAAACCACCACGCTGCGCCAATTATATTATTTCTTCCTTCAAACTTTCACAGCCCCTGGAAAAGATTCTGTCTGGGAGGTTGTGTGGAGCCATTCTTTGTCCATACTTGACGGTTTGAGGCTGCCTGCACTCTGTCCTGGGAATATCACCTTTACAGGATTTTGTAGAGTCGTTTGCTTTCTGCTCCTTTCTCACGGAGATGTATCCTGTGATGGTTTTCAGGCTTTGTATCTAATGGAACACTTCCTACATATTATATAGCAAAATGATATGAAAAGAGGCACAGCCAACATGTGTCCCTTTGTGCGAGGAAGCTAAAATGCTCAGCCATGTAGATGGATGAGAATGTGATGGAAGCGATTTGGATGTTGAAAATATCTTTTTGTTAGGAACTCAAATGAGAATCTTATGAGTTAAACAAAGAGAAAGAGATCAGGCAATCACACTTAACTTCACTTTGCTTTCTGAATGCAAGTCAAACAAGTGAGTTTGAATATTTAAGTCTGGTTAAAATTTAGGTTGACTACATTCCTTTACTTTTCTCAAGGTAAACAGTGGTTATATGCAAATAATTCCTAGTTCAGTTTCAAATTTTAAATTCCCCATTTTTCACACACACACACACACACACACACACACACACACACACACACACACGCATGCACGCACACAAATAGGGAAGGCAGAGCTGCTGTAGGCTCCATGGTCACCTAAGTCTTTGACTTAGACAGAACACAAAAACGTAAGTCATCAGCGTTCCCTACGACAGATGCTCTCAATCAATGCAGGTGCCAACTCTACAGGTTGGAGGGGAGGAACTTCTAGAAGCTTCGAGCAGAATCTTTTGTGCAGAATAAGGTGAGCCATGAACACTTTAAGAAATACCACACTGAGCGTGCTCGTTGTCTCAAGTCCCTGGAGTGTACCACACTGCTTTCGTCCTGTCCCCCTGGGAAAACAGCATCCACAGCTCTGCACTGGGACAAAGGGAAGCTGGCAAGAACGTGTCTTCTGTTCAAAGTGGCTTCTCCAGCAGCATCCATTCAGACAGTAACACAAGTAAGAGAATTAGACAGTTAGGAAGCATTATTTGGCAAAGACACAGCATGGTGCCTGTCATCACGGGCATACAACAGCTCCTCTAAGCCTCGGCTAACAGATTAAGTAAACATAGAAACATATGCATTTTTCCTTTCGTAAAGGAAGCCTGTTTAGAGCATCTTTTTACCATGAGATACGCTGGGGAGTTTATTCAAGAATTGGCTGAGAGTCAGGTCATTTATTTTTCACGTTTCCAAGGCTCTTCCTCAACACTGCAGTCAGCTGACTTTCCATTGGCCGCCAGAGTTACCTGAAAACAATTACCATCAACATCCAACTTACAGGCCACGAACCACAAGAAACACCACTCATGGGTCATGTGGAGAAGCACCAGATCCAAGCTTACAGTATATGCTGAAACCATAGTTTTAAATGGCATTCCTTCCAAATTAGTTTTGAAGCCATCCTGGTGTCCAACAGTGAATAGAGGATTAAATTATCTATATTTGCCTGAGGGTATTGGGGGATCACAGATGGTCAGCATTGTGGGGACAATGTCAACAATATTTGTAGGGCTGTGGGGTATCTCAGTACCCATAGACCCATCACATATTACTGTAGTCCTTAAAATGCAGTGAGTGCCATGTGCTACTCCATACAACCAGACAGAAAGAAATCCAGAATTAGGCAGCTACTTCTACTCATGCATGTGAAAGGTTCAGCCACAGTGAGGCCAGGTGAATTTCATACATGTTCAGTCTTAATTACTGAAATGATGGCATTTTGACTCTACTGAATAAGTAATCTTGACTTTAGATATGAAAAGCGGGGAAAGGTTTAAAAATGGGAGATCAGTAGCAATGTATTCCAAATCATTTCAATGTTGACACTGAGGAACCTATAATTAGCAAACCACATATATACGTCTGGCCCAGAGCAAACTGAACCTTTATGCAGGAGGGAAGTTTTCCCATCCACTTCTAAGCAGGTTTCCTAGCTTACCTTCTGCCTGTCTGTCCTCAACGTCATGTGCAAACTTAAACCCACGACTGATACTCCACATAATGAAGAGACTGGATTTATGGAAGCATTAGAATATGGAGACACGACAAATGCAGCAAAGTTTGAAAGAAATCTGACCTCCTTTTACCCAAGTGGAAATGAAATGCATGCATCAAGAGCATGCAGCATGCTAGGAACAGAAAACCAAGCGACCTGCGTGAACCATGCAATGAAAATAAAAATCTATCCATTCTTCCAGTTCCCATTAGCACACCCCGACTCCACCCACACACCATTGCTTAGAAAGCCCGTGCGGTTAGCAGTGATGGCTCACATGCTGTTACTTCGACGAGAATTAAGAGGCTATCGCATGACTCCACACTACCATTGTGAGGTCAGAGACTAGCATGACATAACAGTGCTTGAAATGGTTAACGTTTTGACCAGAGCTGCAGCAAACTGGCGTCTCCCCTCAACAAACTGTCAAGAAAGACTGCCAGAGACGACTGGAGAAATCTGTCTATTCCTTATGACCTTGAATGTGTTTATTTGGCTCTCAGTGATCAATCAGATCAATGGCAGTGCACAGCTATCAATCACAATGTGGCATCCTGGAAGAACCATACAACATGAGGGATGTGTTCACTTTTTGTTTGTAAATGCTAGGACCTGTACTTCAGAAGTAGCTGGAACAGTGGCTTTTCTGGCACTCCTTGTCCCTCTGCTGAACCCAGGGAAGTCTGAAGTCCTCTCACTAACCCATTCTACCCCTTGTCTTGCTCAGTCAAGGGTAGAGCCTTGGTAACAAGCATTGACACTCTTCCTGCTGGGCTCTAAAAACTGGACCTAAAAAGTGGTGAGGCGGAGAGTTGACTGGAAAGAAGTTCAAAGAAATGAATAAATGTGACCCAGATACTTCTAGAAAGGATGTGCGTCTATGGACAGAGCTCCAGCTGCCTCCTACTTTGGTGACAACACAGGACACTGACTTAGAGCTAGAGGGCTGAGGATCTGATCCTCTTCAAAGATCACCTCACTAAAAATGCAAGCATCTGAGATATTTATGAAACTAATACACCCAGATACATTATCCTCAGGGCCTTCTCAGGTTGGATATTGACACCATCTAAATGCTAATTATCCAATACAGATGCAAGTGGTTGATTGGGGTAGTCAGTTTTATGGAGAGATTGAGCAACTAGCTCTATGAAACTGTCCAATAAAAAGAAGGCTATCTAAACAGGACATGGAGTCTAGATGCTAGTGGGGTGCATTCAACAAGTATGCATTGAGTGCCTACAACAGCCCAGGCACTGTTTTGGGAGTTTGGACATGATAATGCTGGATGGAGAACAAGTGCCTCTATCTATGGGCATGCTTTATAGTGACAGGATCAATTCACTCCCTTTACAGTCTGCAGTTTTCTTTAAAACATGTAGTAAATACTCTTGCAATGTTTTTCTGATTGGTTTTGTTTTGTTTTTTTCAAGACAGGGTTTCTCAGTGTAGCCCTGGCTGTCCTAGACTCAATCTGTAGACCAAGCTGACCTTGAACTCAGAGATTCATCTACCTCTGTCCCCCAAGTGTTGGGATTAAAGGCTTGCACCACCACTTTCCAACCTTTTGCAATCTTTAGGAAAAGAAAAGTAAGTCTGAACAGAAAGACATTTCCATCCCTCTGCTCCTTACTTTTCAAAACATGTTCTCGACAGTATTATGAAGCCCTTTGAGAAGCCCCTCAAAGGGTCCCAACAGTGACTAGGATTCTTTCTGCATATAACAGTGAAACAAACAATATATATGGTTATCCCACTTTGTCTCATCTTATGTTTCCTTGAGCAAAAACGATCTGAGTTCAAACCTTCTCTCTTGTATTATACTGCATATTCTTGTTTGCATAGCTCCAGGACGTAGGGTCTTATAGGTATAAGCACTCAGTAAATACTTGGTGAACGATCAAAACATGGGATGTCATGGAGGAAGGAGAGGACACACCACTAAATCATACAAGGCACACAATAAATACTTGATGAACACAAGATAAAAATCATTCTGTGAGAATATTGACCCTTATTGATCCAAACTAGCATTTTTTTGTGGAAAGGAACTTTACACGTTCACTTGGGTGTGAAAAAGACTAACATTGCAAGAAAATGGATTATTGCCCCAATGGTCTCTCTAAAATTTTAAAAATGGAAATCATTTTTGTCTTGTCAATTAATTAATCAATGAGTAGTCTCACTCCCCAGTTTGTAGCAGAGCCCCGGCTCGCCTGCATATGTACTTGATGTAGAGGGAATTAGCAAGACTCTCCGGCTACAGGTTCTCTGGACCTATGATACAGCCTGGTAAATGGAATTGCTTCTGTTAGCCTGAGCTCTCTGGCAGAAACCATGGTGCTATTTGGAATAACCCAAGACTTAACACAGTAAGAAAGATTAAACAGGATTTTATCAGCAGGAGTCAAAAAGGTGGAAGGGATCTCTGTTGATTCAAACCGGCCTCAGCTGCTACACTCAATCATTTTAGCAAGGCAACCCCTCTCTCATCTGACAGGGTTTCTCCATGTTTGCATCACTCTGGTCACAACAGTCTATCTTTAACAATGTCAAGTTAGTTACAGTGAAGGCCAGCTAGAGACCATCAAGCTTGAAGACTTGGCACCCAACAGCTTGGAGGAGAACCCAGAACACCCACAGTGCCAGAGAGCTGGAGTGTGATACTTAGCTTTTTTAAAAGACTTTCTGGATAACTGTTTTGAAGAACAGCTATTCTTGAAACTGCATCCCCATTTGGGATGCAAAATAAAAGCCAGACTAAAACTTACCCTCCCACTCAAGAATAAAAAAATAAATACAAAAATGAAAGGAGGAGAGCCAATCAAACTTTAAAAAAAAGCCAATAAAAACAATTTGTAATACAGAGTAAGGAGGAATACTCATGCTATATAAAGTCAATGCTATTTGATCAACGTTTTTCTTGACCCTCCCTTTAAGGAAGAGAATATTTGAAGGCCATCAAAGTTCTAACAACCACAAATTCTTGGCCCAAAGAGTGAAGAAAATTGACCAAATTAGAGTAGTGAGGTGGATGTGGGAATCTGTTGAGACAAGCGACTGCTTGGTTGTTGGGGTTTTTTTTGTGTGTGGTTTTTTTCTTTTTGCTTTTGTTTTTTGGTGTCAGACGTGTGGATTTCCCACCATGCTGGATGCAGAGTGGGATGATCTGGGCCTCACAGAAGCTTGGGTTACATGATTCCTTACAAAAGCGTGGTAAGAATGGATGCAGGGTTTTGTGTTGTTAAGAAGTCCAGCATGCACTATTTATATGCAGGTCTCAATATCCAGGAATGGGAAAGGTACCTTGCACTCATCTATAATGACAGAGTTGTGTGCAGCATAGACACACTGGTTAGAGTTGCTTTCCCTATGGTTCTTCGTGTCGTCGTAAATGGACTGCGTCTTGGTCATTTCAATGTCTTCATGCATTCGGTGTTGGGAGTCAATGGTATCCAGCTCAGACTTGGAGAGGTGATAGACAATCCCGGCCCCAAAGGAATCCCCTACAACATTGACTGACGTTCTCATCCTGTCCCTAGGGATGAAGCACAGAAGTTCAGTGAGGAATTGCTCTTTCTGTGAACCTAAGAAAAACATTTCAGAGTGTTGCTGCAACCAGCGAGTATCCAGACCATCTCTCCTCGTGTCTTATGTTGCAAGTTATGGATTTCAAAGAAAAAGTGGTTGTTAATGATATAAAACTCATCCCAGAAAATCAGCACCAGGAAAACTCAATTGAGTTCTTAAGGGTAGTTGTGCTCTCTCATCAGGAAGTACAAGCCAGTCAGTGTGAAGGAGCCTTTGGCCACATTTCCTCTACCTCCAAAGTCCTATCAGCGAAGGTGCTGGAAAACCACCAAAGAAGTAAATAAGTGAATAAATCAGTAAATGTGAAACATAAAAGGGAGGGGATGAGGTAGTGCTATTGCCAGCATAGTAGTTGAGGACGCTCGCTTTCCATTCAAATTCTATGAGTATGATTAAGTTACAGGAAGAGAGGAAACCTTAATTTTAAAATTAGAACAATGACCTAAAATAAGTGCTAATTTCTGTGATGCAATCTATCTGTCCTTAGGAAGTGGGGATAACGAAGCTGCATTGGAGGACTCTGGCATGGCTCCCTTGCAAGTCCAGCCGCCCTGATTTCAACCAGGCAGATCTGCCCATGGTGCTGAGGGTGCATATCATGTGATCAGAGCTGAACTGGATACTTGGGTGTGTCTCTGCCTTTGAATGTGCTGGTCCCTCTTTTGCACTTGAGAATCTGGCTGAGGGAGGTGGAGTCTGTACCTGAATGAAGATTTAGACTTGAGGACACCCAAGGGCTGAGGGTTAAGAACCCCCAGCGTAAGTGTCCAGGAAGAAACATGAGATAGGAGTTGACAAGGCATTAGATGAGACTAAGAACCCCCATGGTGCTATTGCCTAGCAGGCGCCCTAAAACAGCAGAAATGTACTATAAATTTCAAAGGTAAAAGGAGGATGTGGGCAGTTTTATCAAAGAAATTATTCCTGAGAAGACATACATATTTAACTTGACTAAGATACTACCTAATATATACATGCATCAAGATATTATGTGGTACCTCTCTGATGTAAGTGTGTGTTTTGCATTTTAAAACATAAGATTATATGTATAATTTTTTAATATACAGTAGATAAAATAAATGGCTGGGATGTAGCTCAGCGATAAAGGACTTATCTAGCATGTGCAAGGCCTTGGGTTTTACCACAGCACCATAAGAAAAGTCATAGAAATGCACTTCAGAGGCAGCCTGGCTTGGAGTCAAATGTGATCTTTGTCCCTTACCTGCTGGCAGCTCTGAGCATCTTAATATGTGTGGGCCTTCTCAAAACCGAAATAACAAGAAATGGCCAGTGCATAGGGTTGTTAGGGAGATAAAACAATATAAACAAAATGCTTATCACAGTTTCAGACACTTGCTAAAAACTATTAAAAAAAGTTATTTAAATGGATGATGAGGTATACATAATATCACTACACGTTTTACTCAGTCAATTCAAATGTATTTTCGGCAGTTTCTAGGCAGCACATCCAAACATGCCTGGTTAAGCCACCGTCTCCCTCTGAAAGCATTGACTTTATTTTTACTCCAACTCCTGTAACAGGCAGGGTGTGGCAGACAATGCCAATTATCGCCTTGAGTTGACGAAAAAGAGAAGTAGCTCTAGATTTTAGTAACAAAGAGACTGCAGTTGACCCGCTGAGAGCAGTTTACAAGGACAGAGACTGGCTTTTGCAGTGAGGAGAAGTGGGGACATTACCACCTTTTCCAAGGAGGTGGCGAAAGCAGAAGGATGGTTGATGACAGAGGCAGAGAACACGGAGAAGGATTTCTGGCTTGTTTTTATTTTAGAAGGGAACTACCTGAAGCTGATTAAACATTAAACAAAGCCCATTGAGAAGGCAAGCCCAAAGGGATGGAGAACAGATGATGAGCTCTGGTGATGAGTCTTGAATAGATTAGAGAGGATGGGATCCAAGGTGGAGAAGACAGTCCTATCTTTTGGTAGAGGGACTCAACTCTGTCACTACGGAAGAGAAGGGAAATAGGGCAAATTTATGAAGATGTTCCTTGGGAAGCTGGCAGGAGTTAAAGGATGTATGTCAGACAGCAAGATGCCAATTAAGATTAAGCCCCATCTTGCCAACTTCCTCTGCTGCTATGAATCCTGGGAAAATCCCAGGATATCCAATCAGGAGATCAATCATGGCTATTCTGTTGGTACGCTTTTTGCCCCTCCAATGCCGCAAAGCCAAGCAACTTCTAAATCACCAGGGAAATATCTTACTGACTCTAGGGAACTATAACTCTAGCCCAAAGAAGGATATGAGAATTTCTGGTTCATATGTGGAAAGTTTTCCCCAAGCAAATAACTTTCATTTTCTGTCATGATCACTCTTGACCTCTCGGGAAAGTCTGTCTTTCATGTTGACCTCAGTAGTAGAGAAAGAAAGGGGGGAGAAAAGGAAGGAGGAAGGAGGAAAAGAAGGGAGGGGGAGGAAGAAGAGGGGGGGGGAAGAAAAGAGGGCAAAAGAATGGAAGATAAAAAACAAAAGGAATAGATTTGTTGATGCTGCTCTGGGATTCTGTCTGCCAGGAGGGCAGGGAAGCAAAGGAGATGGGAACAGAATCTTGCATTTAATGAATTCACTCTAAATGGCACAGCTCTTCTTCTTCCTGGGCTGGCAGGAACCAAAAACAAGAGGGGGCTGAACAGTCCTTCACACCAATCACTGGGTCTGGCTCATTTGAAGAAAAATAATTGCCAAGGTACTCTGGCTCTTTTTTCTCTTGGTCCAAGTCCTCTGGCAGGGAGATGTGAGACTGTCTGAAGGTCCGAGTTCTCACAGAGAGTCCTGGATCACTCAGCTCTTCTGGGCCTTTGTGATGTGTTGAGTCCTAAGAAATGATCATTGCTGTAGGTGTGAAAGAACCAAATGCCGGAATGCCATAGAACTTCACCAAGTAGAAACAAAGCTTAACGTGGGCTCTCAGAGGACAGGGTGCTGAGGGACTGTCTTGAGCGGCTCTGTGTGGCAGCAACGGATCACATAGGGTTCCTGACCTGGAGCAGGCTGGCATTGGAGGGCTGGAGTCTCCTGGGACTCAGAAAGGAAGGACACTCACCTAACTGTTGGTTAAGGTGTGATTGGATGTGACTGGATTCCATCCTGCTCTAACAGGCAGGTCATCTAGCTTTTCCTGTACAGTTCTCTCATTTGTCAGTCAGAACAATTCCCACCAGAGGGGAAGATAACAACTGCCGACATGCCGTCGGAGAGGCTCTCCACAAAATCCTTTGCATATGAAAGGCTGAGACGGTGGTATTGCTGTCACTCACGTGATGAGTTCACTTCCTCTTTAATTCCCCCACCAGATATATACTCATTTTGCACCTGTTGGGATCTCTTGAGCACTCCACATCTGGTTGTTGTTTTGAAACCTCTTTACTAGAGCTTTCTGAATACTGAGATCATGATTTATAGTTTCGATGGAGGAATTGGCTCCAGGACCTCCCGCAGATACCCAAATCCATGGATGCCCAAGCCCCTTACACCAAATGTCCTAACACTTGCTTATAACCTACAGGCATCTCCCTACATACACTAAGCCAGCTCTAGATCACTCACAATGCCCAATACAGTAGGAACGCTACATAAGCATCTGTGCTGTTTTGTTTAGGGAAGACTCATAAAACAAAAAAAAAAAATCTGTATGTGATCAGTTCAGATGCAATTCTTTAAAAAGTGGTTTCTAGCTACACTTGAAGTCTGAGAACATAGAAACCAGAGAGAGCTGTGGGCATTCAGTGTGGCCTGGGGCAGGGTGGGAGAGATGGGAAGTAGGTAGGAGCAGGAGGAAGAACAGAATGGATCGTTCGTTCGGATTAGAAGCAGATGAACTTAAGAGAAAGAAGGGATTGTTCGTTGTTTAGCAAAACATCTGGCAGGATTTGCACAAAGAAAAGGGAGGATCCGGGCATCATCCAAGAGGAGGAGGGAGTCACAGAAATCCAAACTGCAAAGCGTGGACAAGGAGCTGGGGAAGACTCAGAGAAGAACAAGACAATTTGGCAAGACAGGATAGTTGAAAATGGCCATCAAGGCAGGGGCGATCACAAGAGGTGCGGGACACTAAAGAGTTGTTTTTCTTAAGGAAAGAGATTCTCGGTATTAAAGTTCTTTAGGGTTTAATGCTGACACAGGCTAAGCCGTTATGAGCCTGGGCTGCTCGTGCAAAGGACCTGCGTTTGATTCTCATATGAGGTAGCTCACAATTCCAGCTCCAGGAGTTCTGAAACCCTCTGCGAGCCCAGCAAAACACAGTCGCATGCATATACTTACACATAGGCACATACACATAGAGAAAAACAAACCAAATCTCTTTTTAAAATTTAATTCCTATGCGTATATGTCATAACTGTGATCACAGGGGTCAGAGAACACTGAGATTCAGCTGCAGGTGGAAGAGACTTCCCATGTTCATTTTCTTATTTTCCTGAGCTTTTGCGACATATCAAAAAGAGTCTTGCTGTGCAGAGCTTTACATTCACCCAGCCCCTGGGTCTGCGACTACCTTGCCTTGAGTCAAGAGACTCACTGGTTGGGAGGGGAGGCCTTGCTGGGACGTGGATCACATTCTACAGCGAAGCTCACATAGATTAGAGATAAGAAGGTAAAACAGAAATGAGGGAAAATCTGAGGGTACGAAGAATGAGAGCCCAAGACTGACATAAACACGAGTTTCTAGAATCTTTAAAGAGATGGTGGATGTAGGAGATGATTTTCTTTTCCATCAGGAATGGAGTGGAAGTTAAGTAAGTTTTGTATGTAGTAGTAGTAGTAGCAGTAGTGTGTGTGTGTGTGTGTGTGTGTGTGTGTGTGTGTGTGTGTGTGTTTAAAATATACACACATGTCTTACATAAGGATCAGAAAATACATCTTCTCAGGCCTAGAATACCCAAGAAACATCCAAGCTGCCTGTATTTGACAGTTGGTCATTCAACATCTACCAAACAGGATAAATTACATCTCTCGGTTACCTCAACTACAGGAATCATATGCTATTAGATTACTTATAATTTGCTGTAACTTTTAAATGAACTACTGCTAAGTGATCAGAACAATGTCTAACACTTAATACACTGGCAATGTAATTTCATTGAATGGATGCATAAGCTGTCAATGTCACTCAACATAGAATGCTTAGACACCCATAGTCAGGAAGATAACTGTCAATGGTCACTCAACACAGAGTGCTTAGACACCCACAGTCAGGAAGATCCTGGCTGAGGAGAAACTTGGTAGACATGTCAGTTCTTGGACTCCATCCTACACCTCCTGAATCCACATCAGATGGGTTGCAGACTTGGTTTGAGGACTAAAACTCTGCTCCCTCCAGAAAGGGATACTAACACATGGAGTGTCCCACAGGTTGGGGACTATTTTAGGTATCCTCTTTAGATGTGTTAGTCACACCTACCCTTACTTCGCAAATCTGAGTCCAGAAAAGATCTCCCTAACAGAGTGTCATATGAGAAGTGGACCACAAGTCCATGTTGATGTTACTGTATGTGGCTTTTCCTTTCTGGCTCTCACTGGGCCCAGTAATTGATTTTAGTATTGGGTCTCAGTTTTTCCTACATCTTCCCTCCTTACCATCCTCCCATACTTTCTTATAAATATCTCACTTTTGATACAAAAGGTTTCTTGGGCCCAGGAGATGGTTCAAGCATTAACCAGGCCTGCCTTTTTAATACTTCAAGACTTGGGCATTTTGAAATGCTCTAGAACCTTGGTTTTCACCATGACATTTACAGAGCAGCTAAGCTGGCCTCAGACAAGCATTGAGGGCTTAGTGGGCTGTAATCAGGCTGGATGGGCTCCAGCAATTGGCAAACACTGTGACACGTTAAATGTCACTGGCGGTTCTGTTCGGTTTTAAATTGAAAAATTGCTAGCAGTATAAAAATCTTCCAGACTTTGCCTACAGAAGAAAACACTGACCACTGTCTCTTTCTTTCTGCTCTTCCTCCATCAACTACTTTTGTAAAGATCAAACAGCTTCCTCTTGCACCCCTATCTTAACCCAGCCCCCAGCCCTACTTACACACCAGGGAGTAACATCCAAAACCTTGGAGCTTAGCAAGCTTAGGCACTTGTTTCCAGAATGTTCTCTGGTAGGAAAGAATGTGGCATCAGTACTGATTGAAAACAGATCTAACCCAACTCTGATGCACATCTTCCCAAGATCCTCCACACTTCCTTCTTCTTTCCTTCTTGACTTTGTGGCCTCAGCCCTTCTGAGATCAGAGCCTTAGAACTAGAAAAAATTTCCCATTGATGCATTGGTGCTCTTCTATCCCATTCCAGCTCAGGAGAGGTTTGTTTGTTTGTTTATTGTATTATTTCCTCAAGGAAATTAATCTAGACGGAGCATCATTTTTGTTGGTGGCCAGCCAACTCCTTCCTGCCGGCGCACTGCAGACATACAGTTAGGACACCATATCCTCCCACACAAGTGTGAGCATGTGGGCACTTGCATGGGGTGATCAGAGAGGATCCAGCCCTTCTATTCCATTTGCTAACATTTAGGTCAGACACAGGCAAGGTCTTGAATATTTCATGAAGTGACTCTCATCCGACCCGGCTTGAGAGCAGGAGACCGCCAAGAACTCCAGGGCTCACAATGGCAGACTTGCTGGGGCTAGAGAACTTGGAATTTTAGGAGTAGCTAAGGTTCTGATCCTACTTCATTGTCCTACTTCATTTGGTTACTGGTTATAGTTTAATCATGGGAGGGGGAAAAAAAAGAAAACAGGGCAAACAGAAGGTCCTTGGCTGCTAGTACATAGACTCAAGAGTGTCTCTGTCCATTTATAGTACTATAACAAAACACTTGAGACTGGGAAATTTACAAAGAACAGAAATTGATTTTACTTAGAGTTATTTAGGCTGGGAAGTCTTAGACTAAGGCACCAGAATCTGGTGTGGCCAAGCTCCTGTGTCATCGTATACAAGGAGGTCACAGGATAAAGTAAGAGGAAGAAGGGACGGATGTCATCATTGTACGGTGATACCAGTGCCACTCTTCCTGAAGCAAGCAGTTCTTAAAGTCCTACCTTTTAATTCTGTCCAAATCAATGTGAAATTTCAATGTGAGTTTCTAACAGAACAAACAAGGAGAGCCTCGGAGGAGACCCTAGGAGGCCCATCTTCTCCAGCTTTTCCAACTCTGGACCTATCTGCTCCCCTTCTCCACTGATAGACTTTGTGGTGACAATTGAGAAACAATGGAGAGTCATCTGCAGGGCCCTGTCCTGCTCCTACTAGCTCTACTGTGACTCAGCAAGACACTAACTCTTCTGATCAACAGTTGCCTCATCTAAGACGTCCACCATCGAGCTCTTCAGGGGTGAATGAAAACAGACGTAAAGATGCAGCAGGACCTGCCCAACATGTGTGTCTTCCCCTCATTCCTGAAAACATGACTGCATACTTGCCACTCAGAGACTCTGGTGTTCCACTGAGGGGGATGCTCCACCAGTACAAATGTTTAAAAGATGAACTTCTTTGTGTGTGCATTTGTGTGCACATGTACAAGCACAAGTGTGACTGTTCCTGCATGTGCAGGTGTATTTGTGTGTTGGCGACACACCAGAAATCAAACCCAGCTCTTAGCTATTTCTTTTTTTTTCTTTTTTTTTGGTTTTTCGAGACAGGGTTTCTCCGTGTAGCTTTGTGCCTTTCCTGGAACTCACTTGGTAGCCCAGGCTGGCCTCGAACTCACAGAGATCCACCTGGCTCTGCCTCCCGAGTGCTGGGATTAAAGGCGTGCGCCACCACCGCCCGGCACTATTTCTCAATAGATACCATCTACCTTGTTTGTGAGACGGGGTCTCTTGCCTCTCACAAACCTGGAACTCACTGATTTGGCTAGGTTGTTCAGCTACAAACCTGCCTATCTCTGCCTCCCCAGTGCTGGGGTTACAATTATGCACCAATCACTACGACCAGTTTATAATTTTTTAGTGTGTGTGTGTGTGTGTGTGTGTGTGTGTGCCACAACAATGCATATGTTGAAGACAGAAGGTCACTTTGTGAAACTGGTTCTCCCCTTCCACTTTACCTGAGTTCTAGGGATGGAACTTGGGTTGCCAGACTTGCACAGGAAGTGCGTCTTTACTCACTGAATCATCCTGATGGCACTCACCTGCTGTTTTTATATGGATTTTGGAGATTGAACTCGGGTCCTCAGGCTTGCAAGGCAATTACTACGGGAGCCATCTCCCAGCTCTGAAAAGATGAATTCTAACGGTGGATTTCAGGCTTCATAGAAAAAAAAAAATGGTCCAAGAAGAGATAAGGGGATGGAGTTGCAGCAGACAAGAGACTCCACAGCAGAAACTGAAGAGGCCCAAGAGGAAAGAGGTGGAAGAGAATGAAAGCAACAAGTAGCAGGGGCAGGGGCAGAACTCGAACAGCCTCCTCTGTCACTTTGTGTGTGGTTAGGGTTAGCAGACTCCTCCTCTGTCCTTTGTCCCCAAACACTGACAATGTCCTCCTTTCCTCATCTATGTCTCCTTTACTTTACTCCCTCCTGATTCTTCTTACCCTGCACCACCACTGACTCACAGCTGCCTCGCCTGAGTAGATGCCATAGCCTGTTGGTGCCAATGCAGGGGACAGAAAAAAAGGAAGTGGTTGGAGAAGGGCCCTCTGCCAGGATGTGAGAGGCTGGCACAGACAGACATGAGGTCCTAGTCAAGCCATCTCTCCAACGTATCTCTGATATGACAGAGCCAAGCCAAACAATGCTGCGCCTTCCCCTGCAGCCCCGTGAGATTGAACAGACTGTGTCCACAAAGCCTTTTCTTGCCCCAAACCAAATCCCTGCTGTCCGCACCAACATCAGGCACACATATGAAGAGACCAGGCTTCCTTCTAGCCTTCTCCCGTGTTCTTCAGATTTTCCATTTCTGGAAGAGTGTGAGTATGAAGGAGATACAAACCTAAGTCCCTAAAATGTGGCTTCTTCATCCTAAACACTGAAAAGGAAGTGCAGCCATTTTGGCTTTCCATCTCCGCCAGCACTTGTTACAGTGCGCCTCTCATGTCAAGGCCTGTTCAATTGTCCAGCACTCTATCACTTAACTGCAAGAGTGGACATGATACCCTTAGAGAGGCTCTATTCCAATCTCCCTGCTTAGGGATGATCTAGCCGGATTTGTTCACATTTATAAATGGGCTATTAATCTTCTAAACTAGTAAAATGTTCTTCACTGGGAAATGCAGCAGCCAAATGCACATGGTCAGATTCAAGCCTCCCTACATGGCCTCCAAGGGTGTTGTCCATCTTACCTCACCTTCCATCACTTAAAAGTCTCCACATTGTTTGTAGCCCCCAGTGCCTTTGCACAGATGGTTTTGATAGGGATGTCCTGTTTCTCCTCTGAGTAAGTATCTTGTGCTTCTTATCAGTTATGACTGCACATAGCTACCCCTGCGTTCTGAAACTTGAATCTGACTGTGAACAAGAATGGGAAAGGCTCCAGAACCGGGCAAGCCTAGGGTCAAATCTCTGTTCATTCCTGAGTTCAAGCCTCAGACTTCTGACCTACAATATGGCAATGATAACAGCAACCTTTCAGGACTGTGATAGCCTATTACAGGAGCTGACATGTAGTGCGTACCCAAACTCAGCAACCACTTCTGCTGTTTTCTCATAGCCTCCCATTTTGCCCTTCTATCTTAGACTGACACAGATAACTCTCTCTATGTTATCATAAATTATGTTTATTCATGTAATTTATGTACGTTATAAAGTACCCACTTATTTAAGCAAATGGTTCAACCAGTTGTGACAAATATAAACACCTGTGAATATGCGACATTTCTATCATTCCTCAAAGGGAACCACTAATCATTTTTCACAGCTGTGGCTTATAGTATCTTCCCCTAGAGTTTCATGAAAATGCATTTATTTATTTTTTATTTATTTATTTATTTATTTATTTATTTATTTATTTATTTATTT
>CABHPQ010144016.1:23256-48717 GCA_902168405.1 Peromyscus aztecus
TTTATTTATTTATTTATTTATTTATTTATTTATTTATTTATTTATTTATTTGGTTTTTTTTCGAGACAGGGTTTCTCTGTGTAGCTTTGCGCCTTTCCTGGAACTCACTTGGTAGCCCAGGCTGGCCTCGAACTCACAGAGATCCGCCTGGCTCTGCCTCCCGAGTGCTGGGATTAAAGGCGTGCGCCACCACCGCCCGGCCAAAAATGCATTTATACAGGCACATTCTTTTGTACCTGACCCCACTCACTCAGTAGAGAGTTTTGAGATTCTTTGCATATATCGTTAGCTAAATCATTACTGCTACATTTTCTTTTTGATACAGGGTCTCACACAGCCCAGGCTAGCCCTAAACTCACTATGTAGCCAAGGATGATCTTGAATTCCTGATCATCCAGCTGCGCTTGCTCAGTGCTGGGATTGCAGCCATGGACGGAGCTGCCTGGCTTATGCAGTCCTGGGAACGGAAGCTAGGCATACACTCTACCAACTGAGTTGTAGCCCAAGCTCCTCTCATCGCTATATTTTATCCTTGTATTATGATCTATCTGATCCCTCCACTAGACTACGAGACCCTCAAGTTGCTTTTTAACTCTTTGGTTCTCCTGAGTAGACACAGTAACTTTTATAGGAGAGGGGAGAGGGAGGACACATGGCATTACCAAGGGAGATTGGCTAATGTCTTACTGCAGTCCTGTCATCTCTCTACTCCTGGAAGGCAGCACTCACAATCCCCAGAAGAACCCAGCCCACAGGCACTTACAGGAGCCAGTCCACCGCCACCAGCAGACTAATATCCTCCGTCGGCAGGCCCACCGCTGTTAGGATGAGGAGCATGGTAACCAGCCCGGCACTGGGGATACTGGCTGCGCCAATGCTTGCCAGGGTGGCTGTGAGGCTGCAAGGACAGAGAAGCCCAGGTCACGGGAAGAGAAAGAGTCTTGGCAAACATCTTTTGCAATCTTAGAGATAAGAAAAAAAAAACCTTCCAATTTTCCTACAGTCATTAAAAATCTCTTCCTTTCTTTCTCCTTGGAATAAAGAAATGTGAAATATTCTACCAATAGCCAGGAACTGAGCTCAACAATAATGGAGGCTTATAAATTCATGGATTGCAGTCACATCCCCATAGTGATATCCAAATAGCCTAATGTACACAGTACTAAGGCAGTTGAAGTTCTAAAAATAGGCATGGAAATATTAAAGATGAAGAAATAAATCACCCTCACCCATCCTATGGGAAGACAACTGCATTCATTTCTATATATGCCTCCACATGTCTGTGAGTGCCATAGTTCTTTGGACTATGTGGCAAGAGTCTAAGGAGATCATTGCCAACATTAATGTGAGAATCAAAGAGAGAAAATGTCCAGAACCAACTGAGTGGACATCAGGGGAAGCAATCGACATGTTACAGGAGACATTCAGTTTCACTTGCCTGGACATTTCTCCCAAGGCTGGAAAACACATTATTCAGAAAGAGGGTGCCACGTAATGACAATGGAATAAAAGGAAGTTTCTCATGCACTTGAAACTCATCAACATTTCAAGCAACATCAGGAGCATACCTGGCACCATTTTGAACTCTCCCCAAAGTTCAAAGGTTAATCTTGGGTCCAAGTGTCCTGTCTACATACCAGAGGGTTCCTGAGGCTCACCAACTGGCAGTGACTTTGTGATCTTTGTACCTGTCACTTTATAGAATGGATCATTTCTTTTTCCTTCTTAATTGCGTGCATGCGTGTGTGCGCGTGCGTGCGTGCGTGCGTGCGTGTGTGTGTGTGTGTGTGTGTGTGTGTGTGTGTGTGTGTTCGCGCACACATGTACATGTTAGCATATACGTGTAGAGGTCAGAGGACTTTCTTAGATGTCATCTTCAGGTACAGCATCCACTTCCTTTGAGGCAAGGTTTCTCATTGGCTTAGAGCTCACCAGCTAGCCACTGTGTCCCAAGGATCTGCCTCTCTTCTACTCTCCAGTATTAGGATTAAACACACTTGCCACCATGCCCGGCATTTTTGTGTGGGTTTTGGGATCAAACTCAGGTCCCTGTGTTTATCAAGCAAGCCATCTCCTCAGACCTAGAGCTGTCACTTCTAAATAGAATGTTGCTTCTTAAAATGGGGCTCCCCAGTGTGATTTTGCGAGTGCTAAAAATCTGGGGGCTGCTTGCTTTGTAGTTAAAACATTAGAATGTTTCTAGAGCAGGTATTCAGGCACCAAATTCCAGGCTCTCAGAAGGTTCTAACCAAGTCAGACCATCAGTGTGACCCAGCCTAGAATCCCAAGACCTGTAATTGAGAGGGCTCTGAGGGAAAGGAAGGCCTCTGGAGCTCCAGCGGGTTGGTATACTTGTTTCATTTTGTCACTCTTTTCAGGTATTATTACAGACGCCTGCCTAGGTGTGATCTACAGAACATGCCTGTGGCCTTCCTTGTCACACCAGCATGGAGCTGGTGCTGGGTTCTGGAGAACTCCATGACTGAATCCATTTGAGACAGCAGATAGTGTGCAGCAACTTTTTTTTTTTAACTTAAACAATCTAGGTTCGAATCCTAGCTCTATCACTTATCAAGCACATGACTTTGGGCAACAACATCTCTTTGTACCTTGACTTCCTCATCTGTGCAAAAGAGTAATGAGGTCTCATTCATGAGGTAGTCAACAGCTTTGTAGGAACCAGTAAGTGCAAAGGCACTTAAGAGAGGTTGGGCATATTACAACCCCTAGCCAAATAAACTGTCATTCTTATCAAGAACTCAGTGACAAGGTGAACAGTTTTGGGAGTGAAACTTCCCTAAAGCCCCAGGCAGCTGGGACTCCTCAGACCTTCCCCAATAAGGACAGAACAGAAGGGAAGAGGGGATTCCCATGTTCCAGTCATCCTTAGCCTTGGCTGTTTGATTTACAGCATCGGTTGCTTTGGTCATGAGTCACTCTTACAATCACCGTGGCCATTTCAATCTGACTAGTTTTTGGTTCCGTGAGGCAAAATCCTGCATGTACAAAAATTCTTGTTGAGAGTCAAATCTTAACAGTAATTTTGCCCTCCTACAGACAGTGTTGTCTAGAGAATTCTCAGCCTGCCCCTGGCCCCTTGACCTGTTCTGCTTTCTCTAGTATTCCACTCTCCTGGCTGGCTTCTCCAGAGTCAAGTTCCTGGAAGCTCTGCCAAGTTCTATGTATACAACATCAAAGCAGAACCTCACAACAACCATACAAGGTACACAGACATGTACTTTCACCAGAAGACAAGCAGGGATTGGAAGGGTAGGCAACTTAGGGTCACTCAGATTCAATGTGGTCTTCTGGGATTTGAACACTCTTCTGCTTGATTCTGCTACATGCTGGCTCTTGATGACCCTGGGAGGTCTATGACTTAGTAAGTATACAGAAAGTTCTTGGTCATTGCTCTCCTACATGAGGGAGAAGAGAAGAGGAAGGACTTAGACAAGGGCACATCATAAAGCTAGACTTGGCTATTTTCCCCCCAAATACATTGCAGGCAGAGAACTGCACATGAGCCATGTCGGGAGCCTGTGGAGGCAGACCTTCAGATTTCTACAATTAAGGAGGATTTGGCTAAACGTGCCCAGAGGCCAAGATTTAAACATACATGGCCAACCTTATCCTTTGCTCGGTGAAATTTCCCAACAGTAGCATTGTTAACATAAAATAAGTCCCAAGTAGATACAATTATGTAATGCCAGTAAAATCCCAATCACTTAGTCACTGCTCTAATTTTAATAGCATAGGATGCTCTGGAGGGTAAGCCCGGTTGCTGTCAAGCTCAAGAATGAAAGAACATGAAGCCATCATTGCTTGGTCAAAGGCTTCATTAAGGTAAGTAGCCCTTTCACCTAAGAGTTTTTAAGCATGGAAGTTGGAAGTCTTGTGTGATATCTGTTAGGACAAGATTCATGTTTGATACTCTGATCTGAAATGAGCTTCCCATTATGGTTAATTTGTGGTACTTACTGTGTCCCAGCCACTTTTTCACCTACTAATATAGGACTACTGTTTTATCTTATTGAATGCCATTGCTAGTAACAATTTCAATAGCTCCCATCTATTGATATGTGATATGTGCCATGTGTGATGCTCTCAACCACCCTGATTCTGTGATTGCTGCCTTCACGGTATAGATGAGGAGATGGGAGGTTCCACTCTAGCATATACAACACAAGGTGTTTGTAAAGGTCAGATAAATCAATACACAAAGGCAGCCTAACAGTATCTATCCAATTATAGCAGAGGCAGTGTGACCCACATTTAGGTGGCCTGGGTTCAAATCCTACTTCAGCACTTATAGATATGATTTTGGGCAAGCTTTCTTTTTTTTTTCTCCATGCTTTGTTCTCACCAGCTGATATATACAGACCCCATTACCCAGTTTTTAAAGCCACTTCAAAGGCCACAAATTAAGATCTTTAGTAAACAGAAGAATATATCCAAATTTGGGAACTTGAATTTTAACCATCCTCTGGATGGCTAGAGTCTCTGAGCCTCAGGTTCCTCATCTGCCAGGTGAGATGGCTACACAAAGCATTGTTTATATTTCCAAATCTAATGTTAAACCTGGTAAGGTTTTCTTTTCTTTGTTTTCTTACTCAGTTGTTCATCCAAGCTTTGATGTGTATGGAATGTTCATTAAAATTTTCTGGAATGACTCTAAGGAAATGGAAGGAACTGGTAACCCAACAAAAATAACTCTGAGCTGCCTAAAAGGCTCCCAGATAGACAAATGAGGCAAGGCTCTGAGGTGGTAGTTCTTCTGGGGTGTCAACTCATAAAACACTGAGAATTTCAATTTCCAGTGCCTGAGTATGACCTTTCAATAACTTCAACACATGGAGAAATCAGACACAAATGACCCCCCTTCTCATCTCTTATGACTGGCACTTAAAGTAATCCTAAGACCACCAAAGACCTCCTAGAGAAAGAGCTGTAGACCAAACAGACACCAGCTGTCACCGGAATTTCTAAAGTAGAGAAGGACCTTACTGACAAAAGTTAGAAGGGAGGAAAGGCCACTGTATGAATCAGGACACAAAGGGTATGGCCTCTTCTCCATGTGCAATAGAGACAAGACCAACAAAACTAGTCTTCCAACAGCTTCCTTTGAGTTCAATCCAGAAAGGAAAGGGGTAGAGAATGGAAAGAGTTGCCTAAGGGGTCAACATGTGATGCCTGCCTACAGCATCCACACCCCGAAAGTTAGGTTTCATATAAACACCCTTAGCCTCATATTACTCTTCCAGTGAAATGGGAACAAAAGTCATCCTTCCTTTCAGATTGCTGGGAATGTCTGAGGTGAGATATGAAGAATGAATGCCACCTCAGGGCCACCACAAGACTGGAGTCGTTCTCATTGCAGAAGCTGAAAGTTATTTCCACATCAATCTAATCTTTCCACAGAATGAATCAGTGGGGCTGTGGTTGTTACACTTCTTTGGATTTTCTTTTGCCTGCAAATATATTGATTACACAGAATGCCGTCCACCTGTTGCTTGTATTTACCAATCTCACAGAATCTGAGACAGAAAGGGAATGTAATTCACAACATCCCAAAGTAATAACTTTAACCGTCTTAAAGGGACAGGCAGTGGTGGTAGGTGACCAGGCCAGGTATGGGCGGTAAGGAGCAGGGGCGACCAGTAAATGGAAAACACCTGTCTTCAAAGACACTAACATTCTAATTATTTTACAGCACATTGCAAAGCAAATAACAAGGCTCAGAGTTGGCTTCAGCCCACCAACTGCCAATTCACAGTCCCCAATTCTGAATACCTTCCTCATTTGTAGATGAGGACATCAAGTCACTGTGAGTGGGAATGGGACATGAGTGGGACCAGGAGGTAGTTTGTTGGCTTTTTGTTGTGTTTTCGACTTTAACTAAAGCCTTCTAACTTAACAGAAGCTCCCAGTTGGAGTTGAAGTGATTTCATGGTATAGTGTCAGCACACTGAACAGTTTGAAGAATGAAACTGTCAGCGACTCTACCTCCAAACGACATCTGAGTTTATGGAGAAGCAGTGCATTTTAGAGGACCTCTCAGGACAATGTTCTCAATGTTAAAACAATAGTAAATAAGGTGGTAAATAAAAGCATTAGTGAAAGCACACCGTGTGATATTTATTTACAGTAAAATGTTCTATGTCACACTGAGGAATCTACCATCATGCCTGGAACACTGAAAAGAGCATATTTTAAATATTAATTTTGCATGTTTATGTGTACAAATGGTATATACCTGGAGATCAGAGGACAACCTAAAAGAATTGGTTGTCTCTTTCCATTATATGGGGCCTGAGGATTGATGTCAGGTGGCAAGCGCCTTTATCCACTGAGCTGGCTCACCTACCCAGAAGGGAACATACTTTAATGACAGGATAATTGGACCCAGAATTAGTAAACGTCACCCCAGCCATGACCGTGCCAGCTCATGACTAGTGGTATAGCCTTGGACAAGCCACTATACTTCCAAGCCTGATTTTCCTTGTATGTCGAATGAGCATACAAATAACTGGTCAAATCATATCTGGGCTCTGACATGAGTGCGCATGTGTAATATGCCACTAGCCTCTTCCCTTCCTGTCACAATCTCTTCCCTTTGAAGTTTGCCAGTAATTCCTTCGCTGTGTCTCACTAGAGCTGGAACTCCAGCAGCTTCCATCGAGTGTTGTTAGTATGGAGGGAGAACGAGGAAGACGGATGTTTCTCCGTTTCTTCTGCAGGTGCTTTGCTCACCTTACAGTCACAATCTGCCCTCCATCCAGGATGACACCATTCATCTGGGCTATGAAGATGGCGGCCACGGCTTCGTAAAGGGCTGTACCGTCCATGTTAATGGTTGCTCCCACCGGAAGGACGAACCTGGTCACACGCTTATCAATCCCTAGATTGTCTTCCAAGCAACGAAAGGTGACAGGCAAAGTTCCAGCACTGGGGGCAGTGGAGAGAGAGAGACAGAGAGAGAGAGAGAGAGAGAGAGAGAGAGAGAGAGAGAGAGAGAGAGAGACTCTGCTTTAGAGGCAGGACAAAGCACAAACCAGAATGACACGGCAAATTTGTGTTCTTTTTCTAGTCAGTGTGACACACAAAAAATAGTAACTAGAAACATTTTTTTAAAAATGAGTTGGGAGTTTAAATTCAATCTTACTAAGCTGCTGATAGGCAACAAAATATTTAGTTGGTCCTGGTTTCTCAGAGCTACTCAGTGCCTGCCAAGTCCTCTATCCCTCAGTCCCTGTTTCCATCTTAGGATAAATCTTGAAGCACATCTGATTGTGCATATGAATTGGGCTATGAAAGAATTATGTCAGAAATCAGCTGTCAACAGCAAAACAGAATGAGGAAGTTTTGAATGACCCAAAATTTCATGCCAGAAATGCTGTTCCAACAAAATGACTGCCTGGACAGCATGGAGCCCCTGGGAACTGTCGTGAGTTGGGCTTACTAATTTGGAGAATGCTGGACAAACATGTTGTGCACCCTTCATCACGAACCCAAGCTTTGAACAATCCACTGGGGAACTTGACATGCAGTCAAACTCCCAGAGACGTGGCCACCAGCCAGTCCCCAGTCTCCACAATGACAGGGCAGGAAATCATGGGATCTGTCGCTAAAGGCGGTGAGGAGTGACTTCACTCTCAATCCTCCTAGGCTTGGGCTGGGGATCCAATCACATGACCCACCCTTAAAGGCTACAGTATTTGGCATGCTTCAACATCTTCTAAAATAGAACACCTAAGGGAACAAGATTCCTCAAGGCCAGAATATTACATCCTTTTAGACAGTAGTGCGAAGGAGATTGGGTGGACTTGTTCAGAGTTTAAATAATGTTGAAATCAAGCAAAAGAGCCAAACAGCATGGGATTGTTTTGTGGTTTGTCTTGCTTAGATTACTTTTGTCCTGTTTAAGTGAATTGGAAAATTTCCAGCACAGGCAGCATTTGGAGGTACTTTCAAGCCTTAGTCAGAGTTACCCCTTCATACTAGTTACAACTGAGTCTTCAGCGAGACTGGACAAATTCACAAAGGTCTCAGTTTCTCAGTGGGAGAAAAGGTCAGCTTAGGGATGTGCTGGCTCCAGGACCGGCTCCAGGACCTACTCCGGACCATTAAATCTGAAAGCTACATATAAAATAAGATACACTCAAGTCCACAGCTTAAGCTGATCCAGGAGTCATCTTACCAGACAGAACATCCTTTGTGATTACAGGTCAGGGCTCTGTAATGCTTCCTGTTGGTCTTAGGGTAGGGAGAAGTCAATTAATTGGGCCAGGGCTGTATGCATCTCATTTACAAAAGCCTTATAAGCCCAAATAAGAAGTGAAGCTTTGTTCTCATTTGCATGCAGGAAATACCATGTTCCTGGCTTGCCGCCTCAGCTGTTTTAATTAGAAGTTTGTGTCCTCTTATTCCTCTTACCCCTTCTCCCCATTTCCTGGGACTGTTTCAGGGGGTTTCCTAGATACCATAACTGATCCAAAATGACTATTCAGTCATTTTTGATGCCTGGGATTCTCAATCATATGGCTCAAAGCATACTTCTGGGACCACTAAAATATATTAATGTTACTTGTTATATCTATTGTTTTCCAAATGTCATCCAAAGGTCTTCGGACAGAGAGCCTGGGGGAATGGTTTGTGAAGCATGAAAACAGTCCCTATTCTTCTACTGCACAGGTTTTATATTTACATCCTCCAAATCCACATACAGTCAACTAATCCAAACTAGGATTTGAGAATTTAGTGACTTCCTTGCTGACAGACTAACACTCTACCATTGCCTTTTAGCTCCCACCTGAGAGGCCCTAGGATGTTTCTAACAATAATGTCCAATACTTGAGATTCTTCCTCTGATGAATGGCATGCATTAAAGCCAGAGATCTGGGACACTTTCTGATACCAGCCTTGGTAGCCATCAGGAAGAGTCAGTTAGCCACCCTCAGTGTTGCTATGGTTGTTGTGGTGGCCCTGTTGGGGTGGTTTGGAACCTTTGGGGTATAAGGCTTAAGTGAACAGAGGCCAGTTGGGTAGACTTTGAGGTTTTTAGCCTTGGCTCTGCTTCTGGCCCCATCTCTGCTTTCTGATAGGCACCATGAGAAGCCAATACTATGAGCTCCCGCTGTCTGAACGGACCTGCTCCAGTTTCCATCTCTTCCCCGCCACAAGGGACTGTGTCCCCTTGGACCCTGAGCCGACAGAAACCTTCCTGCCTTAGGCTGTCTCTGGTGGGTGCTTTGCTGCAGTGCTGTAAAGAGTGACTAGCCGGGTCCTCCGTCAACACAATGAGGCAGAGCTAGGTACTTAGGGGGTTGTTCCTGGGCGTTGGATTTTTTTCCCCTTCTGCCCATTATGGCAAAGAAACCATGACTCAATTCTTGGAATGTGAGTCTTGCCCGTTGCCTTTTAAGAAGGGGAAACTCCACATCCAGGCAAAAGCCACATTTTAAGTGAAGATTAAAACCACATTTTTCTCCCTATAGTACAGAGTAAGGGGGAGGGGACTGGGTCTAACATTTGAGGCTTTATTTAGATAACTCAAGCATGTGAGTTTGATTTAAATGTCAGGATAAACCACCCATATCTCTTTAGGATTTGTCTTGTCTTTTAGAATTATAAGGATAACGGTTTGACTATTAAAAAGGAAAATAATATTTTTTAAAATAATTTAAAGACAAATTCACAAGAGTATTAGAAAAATGTAATGCTACAATTGTGCATAGAAAAAATATTTTAGCAAAACTGAATTTCTAAATAAAAAGGAGTATTTACAGCTTTGAATGTATACAAATAAAAAAATTCCAGTGTCAAACATCATTATTTATTTTCAAGACAGATGTCTAGTAGGGAGGCTTCTTATCTGTAGCGTGTGATGTAAGAGTTAATAATTCATATGCATAAAGTAAGCTTGAAAACCATCCAGGAAAGGATGAATAGCCACAAAGAAAAACGAGCTGGCTCACACATGACTCAAGAGGCAAGGAATGGGGAGGAAAAGGCAATAAGGAATAAAAAGATGTTTTCCCTCATCTGTAATCAAATACATGCACATTTGCTGAGTGGTTTTCCCACCAACAAGATTGGAATGCATCAAAGCAACACACAATCGGAATCCCCAGCTCTAGTGAGTGGGTGGGGAAAGAGACTCCCTCAAACACAGTTGGTGGGAACATTAAATTCTGGACTTTCTGAAATGCTAACTGGTGATGCATTTCAAAAACTACCAGTGCGTACTCCTTGACTCAGCAAGTCCAGGTCTAGAATGTATCCTGAGGGGATCATCAGAGAGTCTGGCAGAGATGATTGTCAGCGCTCTGTTTAATGGGCATGCTTTAGATTTACATGGAGTGCAATAGAGTACGGTATACTATTAGTATTTCATTTTATTTTATGTGTTTGAGTGCTTTGTCGACATGTATGTATGCGCATGCCTGGTACCTAGGGAAGCAAAAGAGGGTGTTGTAACCAGAGTTACAGGTGGCTGTGAGCTGCCATGTGGGTGCTAGGAACCAAACCCAGGTCCTTTGTAAGAGCAGCCAGCACTCTTAACTGCTAGACCGTCTCTCCAGGCTTTCATATCCTGTGTGCTATAATGAAGTTCACAAAAGTAGTAGCGAAGATCTATATTAATAGATAAGATTTTCATGATCTCTTGACCCATGAAAAAAACAGAAGTTTCTAGAGTAGCATATATGCATAGTTTTTTAAAATTTTTAAAAATTTTATAAGTATAAGGATTAACGACAGGATTATCACATGCTCTCATTAGCTGAAGAAATTCTTAGTCTGGTGAGGTTCGTTGTCTTTCTCAAAATTTTATCCTCTGTCTGAACTTTGTCACTATTGAGACATACCATATTTATGATCAGATAGCAAAAATAAAAGTAAATAAGGTTGGCTTTTTTGAGGGGAAAATGGCTACTTTTTATCTGAAGAGAAGCATTTTCATGGGTACAGACATTTATCTACAGAGAATTAAAGCATAAGGAAGTAACAGGGAAAGTTTAAAGTGTTTCCCTTCATCTCGGGAGACAGGATGCTGAATCTGGCCCCCAGTATTGTACATGATTCAGTCTTTTCTGAAAACTCTTACTCTATTCCTATTGAATTCCCGCTGGCTTGCAATATGCAAATATAATTTGGCTTCCTATGCAGCTGTTGGGTTGCTTGAGGTGACTTTGTCTGCCTAAACAGGGGCCTTGGCACTGCCAGCCATGCTGTGCCACTCAGTGGGCACCTCCCTAGCAGGACATGGTGGTCACAGGCTCAGCAGCTGGACCTGGTGGCCTTCCAATGTGGGTTTTGGCGTTTGCTGGGCTCTGAGTTGCCTCTTTCTTGATCTTGGGCTAAGTTTTGTGACGCAAAGACAGATATCAGAAGTAAAACATCGATTTCGGTCTGAAAGAGTAAAACTCTTCAGTCTTTGACATTCTACAGTTCTAGTTTTTTTTTTACTTGTTTTTGTTTGTGTTTTGGCTAACTTTTGTCCAAGATTATATTCAAAACATGATTTTTTGTGGCCTATATCTGAGGTCCTTTTTGATTTCCTAGGCAGTGGAAATAGATAATGAAGCAGGAGCTGCCTTTCTATCCAGGTCATATCATTTAAGCTGGATTCGAGGAGGGAAAGTTACGGAAGAATTGTATACTAAGTCAAGAATTTATACTAAAGTCAAAGAATTAGCTGGTTTCTGCTTGTTGGGGAAAACAAATCACCATTTACCCTGTGAGAGATGTTTCTCCTGGTGCTGGTGAGACAGAGCAGCAGTTTGCAGAGGACCTGGGTTCAGTTCTCAGCAAACAACTGCTTAAAAGTCTCTCTGCTGGCCTTTGAGGGCACCAGGCATGTATGGGGAGCCCATACATATATGCAGTCACTCACACATATACATAATAAAAAATGGACACACCCTTTTCAAATTAAGTTGATTCTCCCACTTTTGAAAAATTATTGGGGAAAACCTCAGTAGAGATTTTTTTTTTAAATAGTAAATAGTAATTTTCCAAATTACAGGTGGTATGTTAAGTGAACGACATCATGCTATAATCTCTGAATGATATTGAAGGCTACATTACATTAGTGCTTCAGGTAATACATTAGGCAGTTAGGCATGCAAGCTTACACCATGAAACCCCCTAAACATTTAATATGAGGTTATGGTTCTAGTCCAGCTGCTGACCAGTCACAAGGGTAACCAGAAAGGAGCTTCAGCATTGCCCAGGACAAGCCAAAAGTTCAAAGTGTTTACCTTCTAGAAAATATTTTCATATGATATGAAAGGTGTTCTCACTGACTTTAGGGAAGATTTGGGGAACAGGAAGCGTCAAATAGAACAAAAGGAAGAACATGGAGAAAGGCAGCTTCCCCTGCCCTCTACCTGGAAGCTGTTCCCAGGGCAGTGATCCAGGCTTGGAAAATACCAGCAAAAAAGGAGAATGGGTTTTTTCTGGTCACTACAAAGTAAATCAAGGGGAGAAAGATGCCCCCGTGGATGATGAGGCCCACGATCACTGTGATCATGTACATCCCCAGTTGCCTAGCAACCACTTCTAAGTCCTTGATGGCAATGATCTTCCCACAGATCAGGCAGGCGATACCCAGCGGGGAGTACCTGAAAAACACAAAAGAAAACAATAACATGGAAGAGATCATTAAGCAAGCAATTCAGGACCTAAATCCCACCTGGGAACTGCACCTGGAGGAAATACCTTCCTCATTTTATTTATTTATTTATTCTTCTACACACACACACACACACACACACACACACACACACACACACACACACAGTGTATTGCTGAGAATGAGCACAAGATTCAATTGAATTGACCGGCTTAACTGTTTTATGGATGTAGTGACGCATGTTCTGATGGTTTAAGTTCAAAGGCAAACTTTATTGCTAAGGTGAGTTTTAGGAATAAAGGGGGCATGCCTTGTCATCTTTTAACAAGATAAGTTAACACTGAGTTAAAGGCTGAGAGAGCTGAATTGTGTCTCTGGAATCTTGTTTGACACCCTTATTCTTCAATTCCTTCCTAGAATTTGGGGTCTAACTTGAGGAACTTTCTGGAAATGTATAAATTGGGATTTGTAAATGTCCATTTTTTTTTAAATCGTGGATATTAGGAAATATATTTAAAATGATGAAGAGAGCAGGAAAAAGACAGGGAAGGAATAAGAGAGAGGGGGCTGCCAGAATAAAAGCACCTGAGCCAAGGGGTGCATTTAGAGAGATGTGGTTTGGCGACTTTTAAGCCTGAAAGGGTTTCTCCACACACAATAGCAATAACGCTGGCGTGGTTCATTGTGTCTCAAGCACTAGAGCAGGGCCTGCGCACTCAGAGCCTCACTTAACCTGACCACAGCCCTAAAAGCTGCCCGTCAGTATTATCACTCTGTAATTAAGGAAACCATCTTTTGGGAAAGTTCAATCACGATTCCAAACCCACAAAGCCAGAAGGAGAACCATCCCCACTTTGTGAAAGCCCAGAAGTGGGGGTTTTTCTTACCAAGCCAAACAGTTTCCTTTTAGTGCACCGTCCCAGTTCCTTGTAGGTAAGCATACAACCGCCATATACCAATTTATCCCACATTGACATTTGTATGCTGTCATTATTTATCCCACATTGACATTTGTATGCTGTCATTATCTTAGAGAGGGCTTGGAAACTGTCTGTTCCTATTCGTGGGAAAATGCTCTCATCTTGACTTAGTTTTTGCTTGACTGGGACCATTCTTTACCATAATTAATTATTATAATAATAATTAGTAGTAGTATTTAATAGAGGTGTTACTGGGCATGAATTTGTTCACTCTCTGATGGGGTCTGACTAAAATAAGATATTTGTAGGAAGATTTATACCTCATTAACGATTATAGACATATTTTTGAGAAAAACAAAGAAGAAAATAAAATCCCCAGATAGGGATTCCAACATCAGGGGTCAGGAAAGAAACGACTGCTAAGCAGACTCTCCCTCCCTCCCTCCCTCCCTCCCTCCCTCCCTCCCTTCCTTCCTTCCTTCTAGCAATCAGGCCTGCCCCTGGTCCTTTCCTAAGTTAAAGAAAGGCTGTGGAGAGCAGATGAGAGTTCTTAAATGCAGAAAACATGGACTTTGTCCAGCCTTTCACTGACTACAGGACCTCACTGGGTGATGTGGTCTCATTTTTCCAATGTGGGCATCAGGGTTAGAGGGGCTGACTCCAGCACCACCAGGTAGCTGGGAAGCTCAAGCCTGAATGTGTATTGTCTACACTGTTGAAGTCCACCCCCCCTCCTTCTCAGTTTGATTCCTTACTCTTGGAAAAACTTCACGACAGCTTCTGTTTGCACAAACCTGGGCACCAAGGCCTCTCCTGGTCCATGCATTTTTTTAGCCAAGTCTGAGCTAATGAGGCTTTCTAAAGCCTCTCACAGGCTACCCAACGGCAGATGGTCTTGCAGCAAACCTTGTTCAGAAAGAGCCACTTTGTGTGGCATTGGTGTGGCTCTGCTCTTCCTGGTGCAGCTTCCAGCCTGATACTCGCTTGCTTTCCCCTGGGGTGCAGGCTGGCCATGGCTGAGGACAGCGTCTCTAAGCATTAACAGGAGTGTGAAACAAACCTTCTGTCATGTCTTTTAACCCTCATGTTTCTTGCCATTGATATTCTTCTAGTGTGCCCAAAATCACAACACCTCATAAATCAGCTATGGAGTCCCAGGGGCCAGCACTTTGTCATTGAGACATTAAAAAAAAAAAAAAAAAAAAAAAAAAAAGCCTTCCTATAAAACCCTGAAGGGTTTATCTTCATAAACCAAGAGGTCATTTCTTTTCCAAACACCAATCACCCTTTAAAGCTGTCCAGAGAAACATAGATATGAGCTATTTAGGATGCTATTCAATTTTCTTTCATCCCCCTCCTCCTCTCCTCAGGTCAAGTAATTTGTAGATGGAGAAAACATGTTTTCAAGGCACTTTGCCAAGGAAGATCAGCTACAAAGTTCCCCAGGGGCAGTACATTTGAGCCAGTCAGATGGACGAGAGAGAGTCAAGGCTTACCTTGGGAGCACCCATCAGGTGGGGTTTGGGCAGTAGGGGTAAGTACCAGCTCCCATTG
The DNA here is from genome assembly GCA_902168405.1 of Peromyscus aztecus. Taxonomy (NCBI): domain Eukaryota; kingdom Metazoa; phylum Chordata; class Mammalia; order Rodentia; family Cricetidae; genus Peromyscus; species Peromyscus aztecus. The sequence continues at coordinate 38,365 of CABHPQ010144016.1, forward strand.
TAGATAGAGAATATTAACCAAATGCCACAAGATGAGCCATAAGAGTTGGGGAATGTGGAATATGGATTAGCCCCTGCTACTCCAAACACTTGCCCACCCCTAATTGGATAAGTATTAATGGGATATAAGAGAGCCTTTGCCCTTGGATTTAGGGCTGTTACTTCCCCACACCTGGCTTGAACTGTATTCTTGGGTTTCTATATCAATGAATGAACTCATTGGAGATGAGATTCCTTGGAAAAGAAAGGGGAAAGCACCCAAAGTCCAAGGTTATCACTCAAACTCCTGAGCTGAAACAAACAAGACCATAATCAAGTGCAGAGGCTTAAGGCTCCACCCAACAGTTCTGCAGCCAACTGACTCCCAGTAATTATTGGGTCCATTTCCAATTCAGGACACAGTCACTGGGACAGAAGTAGAGAACGTTTCCGTGCAGCCCACAGGTAGATTATATTCTCAGCTCTGTGTCCTGCTTACAAGGTCACTATCAGGGCAAGCTTCCTGTCACAGATGAATGAAATCCAACCCATGAGTGGCCCCCGGAGCCCTGGCGGCTCTGACTCCCACCTGCCTGTCCACCTTGACTCCTCCCACCATTTCAACCCTTCTCACTCTAGTGGCTGCAGATCTTTGTTCTGATCCTCAAAAGCCTTCCCCTCCCTGCTTCCTCTCCTCAGAGTCCTCCTCTCAGCTTTCACTGCCAGGCCTGTACCATGCCTCGTTCCCACACAGCTCATCCTGGCCACTCGGGCCTGCTTCCTTCACTCTCCCCCACAGCCCGCTTTTGTTGTCTGTATCACCAACTGAATTCCCGTTTGTTTCCTCTCGTCTGTCTTCCCTTCCCTCCTTTCACGAGAATGTGAGGCCCACGAAGGCCGGAACCTTCTGTGGTACTCATCATTATATCACATCCTTGTCAGTTTAGAAAGGATTATTTATTGAAAGAACAAATGGATTGAAAAAAAAAAATCTTTGCTTTACCAAACTTTCGAAGGATCCCTCCCTCCATCTTTAGATTCCATTTGTCTCCTTCCTTTAAAACACTGTTTCAACAAAGAACCCCACTGAGTCAGTGTAGCAAGCAAGCATCCCCATCCTCAGTGTGTGGCTCTCCATCTCTGATCTACCATCCTCCAAGTGGTATCTGGCCAACCTGGCCTGCCTTCAACAAGAATCCTGCTAGGTCCTTAGCAGAATCCCTCTGACTCTTGATGTGCCCCTACTCCATTGGTTATAAATTCCCACCTTCCCAGTATGGCTAGGATCTGAGCCCAGTCCCTCTCCATCACTGTGGAAGCACATTGCTGTGGTCCCTGTCCCCTATCAGGCAGCCCTGCAGAAAGCCCTCCTTCCCAGCTTAAACAAGCACCATTGAATGCTTCTTCCTTTAACAGTACGGAGGGCGGAGGACCAACAGTCAAGCGCTAGAAACAAAGGAAGGGCAGATACCTCTTTTTCTAATAGAAGGAGACTATGGGAAGTTTCGCTTCCTATTCAAGTTTTTCAGGGTTTGGAAAAACATTTTAAAATTTTTTCAAAAAATGAGGTTATGGAACTTGCAATAAAAACCATGGGGTTTTCAGACTTCTTAAAGAATTAATATACACAGAGATGCAGGAGATAAGGGTTGGATTGACAGTGATAATGGTCACAACAGAATAACCACAGGCCTATTCACAGAAATGCTGTGGTCCTTTTGAGCACAGAATGACTGGGGTCACCATTTTACCTAATTCTCAAAGCAACTTCGTGACACAGTTTTTACAATTATTTTCTTCTACCAATCAAAATATTAGGATTTAAATGGGTCTAACTTGCTTTAAGTCACATAGCTTGTAGTCAGAAGCTCTTAAATTTCATCTACTTCAAACTCGAAAAGAAAGTTAGAGTTCTGTGGGGCAATACAGCTTTGCAACACTAGCAACTTAACAAACTTTTGCTCAGTGTTATCATCTGGAAAAAGTATCTATTTTGTTATGTATTGTTTGAATGAAAAAGTGTGAACATGGAAAGTTAACAGGTTAATACTAAGCATATTAAAAAATTGGTAAGTCTCAATTATGACTTAATGATAATAATTTCTTTAATAAATGAGTTAATTTAATAATATAATTGAACTTGAACACATGACAAGATAAAAATCATTCCAATTTACATTTTCATGATCATAATTTTTAAGCCAGACAGGGAGGTGCATACCAGTGTTCAGAGGGAGGATCAAGTCAAAAATCTTCCTTGGCTCTACAGCAAGTTTTAGCTAGCTTCGGCTACATGAGATCCTATCTCAAAATAATTTTTTAAAAAAATGAAACTAACATTACAAATTATATTATTTTCACAATGCTAGATTTTGCTTTTTACTATTCTTACTACTACATAAAGTATTTGATTGTACTGGCTGGTTTTGTGTGTCAACTTGACACAAGCTAGAGTCATCAGAGAGGAAGAGGCCTCAGTTGAGGAAATGACTCCATGAGGTCCAGCTGTAAGGCATTTTCTCAATTAGTGATCAATGGAGGAGGGCTCAGCCCATGGTGGGTGGTGCTGTCCCTGGGTAGGTGGTCCTGGGTTCTACAAGAAGGTGGGCTGAGCAAGCCATGGGAAGCAAGCCAGTAAGCAGCTCTCTTCCATGGGATCTGCATCAGCTCCTGCTTCTGGGATCCTGCCCTGTTTTGAGTTCCTGTCCTGACATCCTTCAGTGATGAACAGCAATGCTGAAGTATAAGCCTAGTAAACCCTTTCCTACCCAATTTGCTCTTTGGTCATGGTGTTTCGTCGCAGCCACAGAAACCCTAAGACAGCGATGATTTCTGCTTTGGGGGGTCAGCTAACAGTGCTTGTCTATGTTACCCTGAACCTTCCCACAGGGTTCGTGTTATCAAATGGTGATGTTGATGAGGCATCCAGAGAATGATAGGAATGGACCTCTTATCATAAACACCTGTCTGTCTTCCTGGACGAGGTAGTAGAAACCTGGAAGGAACCTTCTGCAGGCCTGACTCACAGCCCTCTTTCAACCCAGGCACAAGGTGCTAAACCTTTAGGGGTGAAGGTTTCGCCAAGTGGGGAACTTCCTAATCCCCACTCCCCGCTCCAGTGCTTCATCAGCTTTCCTTGAGGAACCTCACTTCCTCCAAGGACTCTGTGGAAATGACAGGGGTGTGAAGGAAGGAAGGCATGTCACTCATAGCAGCTGCGCCTTTACTGTGGGGATGGGCACGTTGCTGGAAATTCTAGGCAGCAGGGACACGAACTACTATTCAAGCAAGAGGCGGGTGCTGCTTTATGTGTCGTTACCCACCAAGCCAGCAGAATACTCAGCGGGACCTAAAGGACACAGCATTCCCAAGCTAGCTTGAGTCTTACACAACATAAGTACTCAAGCATTTAGCATCGCCTGAGGAGCTAGAAACCCAGCACCATTACAGATGGGAACACTGTCTTTTACCAGCATCCCTTTACCCCTTTCTATTTTAAAAGTTCAATGAGGTGATGAGGTGAACACGCCAGAACTAATATTTTGGTTATCTTATTGAACTAAACCTCAAAGCCTCCAGTTGGCCTCTCAGTCCTGCAGTCAGTTTTAATGAGAACCAACCACAAACACATCACCGCATTTGGTTCTGTGGAAGTAATGCAAACGTCTTTTCATTCTCATCTTGTGGGACATTATTATCCTGTTGATTTTCCTTTTCTTCACTTTATTTTATTTTCTTAGCCATTTCAATGAACTAAGTATATTGGCTCCCCCCACTTAAATGTTTAAATCCTAATACTGGGCATGTAGAAGTGGGGCCTTTAGAAGCAACTAAACAACACCCTAAGAGATGAGACTGGTGTTGACTGAAGTTTGAACAGTGCTGTCCCCAAAATTCTTCATGTTGAGTCATAACCTCAGAACAGTGGTTTAGGAGATGGGCCACATGGAGGGGAGCCCTCTTAAAGGAGTTAGTGTTTTAATAGAAGAGCCTTGGTGAAGCCTGTTCATTCCTCCCACCATGTGAGGGCATACATAAAGAATCATCTACAAGGATCAGCCCCTCACCAGATACCAAATATGCTAATGACTGATTCTGTACTTCCCAGTCTCCCTACCTGTGGTTTAAAAAAAAAAATCCTTTGTAATTTTACATAGCCTGTGGTATCCTGTTATAGCAGCAGAAACAGACTGAACTAACGATCTAGGAAAGAGACGTGGGATGTTCTTTCCCTCTTCCCCTCCCCCCCGAGTTGTTTCTTTCACAACTCAGATGAATGTGTTAGAAGTTGGTCATACAGACACCTTGATTTCAGACTTCCCATTTTCTGAACTGGGAGAAATATCTGGGGTGCGCAAGTCACTTAGTATATAGCGCTTCGTTATAGCAGCCTGAGCTGGGATGAACATGTAAACCAATAAAACCCATTCTCAAGTTAAAGGACAAAGAGAATTGGGTGACCCATCAGATTTGGCCCAATGACCACCACTGTGGGAGGAAAGGGAAGCCAGAGGGAAAGGAAGAGATTTCCACCCTCTTCCCCCTACCGTTCTGGTCCACACCCACTCTCTCCATACTGGGAGGACTCCACTGTCCTCTGGGGACCCCCAGGATTTGTCTGACACCATCCCGATGATGTTGGACTAAGCAGACTTACCACATGATCATAATGACTAGCTTCATTACGATCTCATTCAGGATGTTGAAGAACTCCACCATCAGTTTGGCCTGCTCGCCCATCTTCCCCATGGCAATGCCGAAAGCGATGAAGAACCCTATCAGACCTGTGGGCGAGGAACATTGCTCAGGACAAGTGACCAAGTGTGTGCTCCTTTCCCCTCACTCCTCAGCGTGACTGAGGTACGGGACCGACTGCTTGCCAGCCACCCATGGATAAATTAGGAATTAGAAGAAAAAACCATTACGTTTCACACTAAAAGCCACGCCCCCATCCTTTAATTACTGCTTTTCTTGACATTTCTCACGTGTGCAGCCTAAACTCTAAGCAATTCAGGTGTGAATTCCTTGAAGAAAATGAACTCATTTCCCTTCCAAAATGAAAGGTGCTGCCTGCTCTTCCTCCTCACTTAGCAAATCTTGTGTGAACAGCTCCCATTATCACACAGATTAGCAGAGAGGAGCCTGGCGGGACTCAGGGATGGTCACGCAAACTTTGCAGCCACTATTGGAGCAGCAGAGACCATCTAGTCCACAAAGCCCTTGCTGGAGAAATGTCTAGACCCTTCTGGTGTTGTCCTGAGATACCACACGGCAGGTACATGTCACACTGGGGCTCCCCTCCAGCTACACAGCAAATGTGGAATCAAGCAGATGAGAAAACAGGAAACAACAAGAAATCCAAACTAGCTAAGAAACCCCAATTAATCGCCCTTCTAAAACTCAACTTGTCAAGCTCTCTTTTATTAATCTTTTTAAGGATAATAAAGCCAGGAGGTAGAATTACTTGTTAGATTTTGCCAATACCTACCCTCTCAGCCATCTTCTCTCTTTTCTTGACATCCTAGTTCAATCACACATCAGCCTCCAGGGTCAATCCTAACCCAAGGCAGGAAGGATTTGAGGAGCTCACTCCCCACCCTCTTGATGGCAGCTTTGTTTCACTACATCCTGAAGCAAATCCAACACTCAACCCCAGGCCTTCTGCCTCATCACCTGTCTAAGGACCTGGTGACCTGTCCTAGTTCTTTAGTTTCTCAGAGACCAAGCCTGGTGACTCCAGAGATTCGCTTCCACCTCCCCACTCAACCTCAACATACCCAGGGACTGGACAAACTATGTGGCTAACAGTATTCTCAGTACTGGCTGGGGACTGTCTAGATTTTCAACTGCAATCAACATGTGCTCCTGGACCCCTGATCCATCCCCAGTCTTGGTGACCTAACTCTGACTGCATACATGGAATATAAGTCACAGTTATTCTCCCTCCCAGCTCTGGAACACTGCTTGTCCGTTTGACTTATTCTGAAGTACTGGCCATCTTCTAATCCCTCTCCAGCCTCTTCCCTACTGTACCCTGCCTCAGTTTAGCAGGCCTAATTTCCAGTCTTTCCTTATTATATCCAGTTACGCCGAAATTTTGGCTTATTTCACAGCATTATAATTTGATTCTCTTAGACACAAATTCCTTTTCTCTCAGCCCCTGACTATTTACCTCTTTTTCTCATCCCCCAAAGAAGTCACCCTTCTTCTCTACACCAAACATTCATCAACCTAATTAACTACACTTGGTAGGAGCCCATCTCTTTCAGTGAAAATAATGAAGCCCTTGTATTCAGATTGCTAATATTTGGAATTTAATATCTCCCCCTCCTTAGCTCTTGACCAGAGGGATTGATTAGTGACTTCACAATTGAGTTACTGACCCAAGGAAGATGGGGCTCAACGAAGACTGGATACAGGGTAGAAGGAACTAATTTTATAATAATATGGAAAAATTGGGTCCCAGCTCTCCCTCCACCCTTCTCTCAAACCATGGAGGACAGTTTATTAAGTATGATGACACAGAGTCCATCTGTGAATACTCAGGCTGAGAAGTCCAGTTATTACTTAGTTATTACTATTTGATAATGTCCAAAGTCTTAAGGTCCAAAAGAATTAGAATGAAGGCTCCCCTCAGAAACAGCAGACACTTAAGTATCTATGAGTTTATAAAAAACAAAACCAAACAAAAAAAAAAGATTTTTAAAGGAGCAGTTGACACTGGTTTAAGCAATTGGAGTTAAGGGCCAAGAATTGGTTTGGGCGTTCAGTTGTTTGGCTGATTTTTGAGACCAGTCTTGATTGGTATTCAAGTTGGTCTTTGACTAATCATCCTCCTGTCTCAGCCTTCTAAGTACTGGAATCATAGGTGTGCTGTACCATGCACTATAGCTCTCTAGGGTTCTTAGAACAACATGTCCTTGAAGAAGTAGAAGACAGAGCCTGGGCTGTATCTTCTGCATTGCAATGCTCAGTCCTTGGGACTTTCCAAAAATCAAAGAGAAGAAATACAGAAAAACAAAACAAAAAACAAAGCCACCAACTCTGCCCTTGCAAGGCCATGGAAAGAACCTTATTTTAGCTGTGATTGGCAAATGGGAAGTTTCTCAACAATCTAACTTCCCTTGGCTTCACAGTGCCTGGCTGTGTACTTGGATGGAACGCAAGATTCAGCCTGCCATTTCCCTGGGTAAACATTGCCTAATTGAAATTGCTCACTGGAACAGGGGTGTTTCATTTGAACAAAGCCCTCTTAGACTTGGTTGTTGGGGTTGAGCGAGTTGCCAGTGTTTTGAAACTCCCCAGCACAGCTAAAGGGCATGTGACTTTCTAGAATCCATCAAGACTCTGGAAAAGACTAGGATTGTCTGAATGGTTCACTCCTAAGTATCAGCCTGTTATATCTTTAACCTTTTGGAGAGGAGGGGTTGCTTTGTCAAGGAAGGGTCAAGGAGGTGAGATCTAAAGTTATGATCCACCAGTAGGGACCCTGGAAGGACAGTAGATACCTCTACAGTGGAGAGAGGGACTCCTGGGATAGCTACAAAGCCTCCTTCTCAGAGGGACTCTCACACTGCCTCCTTCTTCCTCCAGCCACCTCTGGCCTCTCACTGATTGTCAGCTGTGTTTACTGATTGCTGGTTGCCTGGCAACTCACTCAGCTTATCTCCTCCCTCACCCTCACTTATCCAACCTGCTTTCTTGCAGGCCAAACACAAAAGATCCGCTTCAGCCCTACAGTCACAGGGCTGCCTGCTCCTCTGCCTCTCCTTTCTGCAGTATGAGCATCCATGAAGACCACCAAGCACAGAATAATCCATCAAACAGGACTCCCAATCACATTCTGAATTCCAGATACATATGAACTTTTTTTTCTTAGTTTTAGAATAGCCCAGGCACTTGAGACGTGCTTATACTAAATTACTATTATTTGTTATTGACCTAAGATTCAAGTTTATCTGATAATAGTCCAAGGAGACAAGGGCATTTGATCTCTGAGATAACAAAAGGACAGGACCACTCAGCTCATCCATCTAAACAGTTCTCACCTGAGTCCTTAGAAACCTTGTTTGCAAGATCTTGCTTACAAATTCATATTTTTCCAATTCTTTCCATCTTATGGACACATGTCTCATTGTCTTGACATCATAATATTGGTGAGTGGTGGAATTTGAGGTGTGTGGGCCCACCCTGAAGCCTTACAGTGGCTGGGGAGGTAGTAACACTGGGCAAATTTGGAGCGAATGCCATGAGGGAAACCTCACCCCCGCACTTCATGAGATGTTTTCTGGTTGAGTTCCTCCTCGGTTCTTCATCTTCTTTTAATAATGATCAGAGCTTGTCTGGACAGAAGTCGGGGCATGTGCTAGTGTGCTTTATATGCACAGCATCATTTCATCGTTACAACGGTCGGTCTATGAAACCCATGCCAATCCCATTTCAACTTTCCTGCTGAGGCTCAGAGAAGTGGATCAACTTGCCCAGGGGCAGACAACCAGTGATCCCTAAGCCCACATCTGTCCAGCTGAAGAGAACCTTCAGATGGAATGGGGAAAAGGCACCACACTTGAGGAGAGAGGTCCCTGAAATCCTAGAAAGTTAAACATGATCCTCTACAATATCCTTTTGTTCCCCAATCTAATGCTGGCCAATATTAGTAGCTCTGCATTTGTTAGGGACTGAAAGCTGGGATGGGGCAACCAGCAAGGTGCTCCTACAGAGTGACATAAAAAAATGATTAATAAATAATAGATAAGGATATCTCACTTCCTAAAATGGTTAGTTCGATACGGTGACTTGACCACACTAGACACAGTCAAGGAATGTGCCTGACAAATGTCAACCGCTTCCTCTTTTCCCACCCCTGATTACTGGCTGCCATGTCCCTCTGGGTTCTCCCTTTGCCCATCCTTCTGTCCCTCTTCCTTCATGGCTCAGCTCTCAGTCTCAGTGACCCTCCTATTGTTCCCCAGAGAGAGCCTCCTGCGCCACCTAGAGGACGGCAGAGTTATTGGGTTTTTGAGAAGAAAGCTAGGGAGAATGAGTGAACAAGGCAGGTGGGAGAAGCTGGCAGCTGTCAGGAATAGAGGTGATGGGCACCACCAACCAGTTTGCCTACCTAAGACATTCATCCCGTCTTTGAACTCCAGGCCCTTCTTTATAACGATCTTGGTTTCTTCAGGGGCCTCGTTCATGGTCTCATTCAACATGGAGAGGACCGCCTTGGTTGTATTGGCCTCCTCGGCCTGAGGTGGCACCAGGACTTTCTTTGTCACTGTCTGAATCTAATGGAGCAGGGTGGAAAGAGCATAAAGGTGAGGTGTGGTCTAAAAGGTCAACAACAACCCAGCCAACCATATATTTTAGGATGTTAACTATAACTATGAAAAGTCAAAACAAGGCTCATAAAAATGGGAATTAGTTTATGTTTATGCTCAACGGAGTGTTGTCGCATTGCATGTGCAGTAGGGTGCAACTGTCCTACTAACAGGATCATTACAAAACTGAGGAAATTCATTTACTCCCTAAGCAGTACAGTTGCTGAAGCTGGGGGATATGTGTCTGTTTTTCCCTCCCCATGATAACACCGCTGTGCTTGGGGGATGACGTCATGTGTCCAACTTTGGTGCTCTTCCAAACTGTGAGACCCTGTTCCTTCTGCTGTACAACATCACCAGAAGCCTGTTCTAGGCCTTGGGTCCTTCCCAAACCAGGCTCTGCTGGAACCTCCATCTGGACATCAAGGGTGATAACTGCCAATAGCCATCTTTTCAGGATCGTGTGACTCATATATAAGGTGGGAGACCATCCTCTTCTTTCAGGTAGCAAAGCCAGCTAACCCTTGCCTAATAATCCCCAAGCATCACTCAGACTATTCCTCGACATCCATGGAAGTGGTTCTAATTTTAAAGGTGTCAGGCATCCTGCATGCAAAAATTCACATCTTAGCCTCAAAAAAAAAATACCACTTTCGAGGGCATTAAAATAGAAATCATTCAAAATCCTAGAATGTCGGTGCTGGCACATAGAAGGTGACAGATGGCTGAACCTTGAATAGATACAGAAGAGGATGCATGGAAAAGTCAACTGACTTTTCAGATGTCATAGGTATTGGCAAAGCTGACCCTTGAACTCAGATGGCCTGACCACCCTTGAGTTCTTCCCACCGCCTGCACCATATGCTAAGTTATGAGGACCTGATCCTTCTGTGGCTGGGTTTGACAGTTAGCCATGCAGAACGGAGATGGCAAGAGCAGGAGGGAAGGATGGGCGGGCTTCTATAGGCAGAGGCATGCCTTCCATGTTAACCTGGCCATATGCTCTTGTGCGGGGTAAGAGGAGGTCCGAGACTGGCTACACAAGGAGAGGGTGGCCC
>CABHPQ010144017.1:0-43904 GCA_902168405.1 Peromyscus aztecus
CAGACAAGGTGGCACACAGCACTTGGAGGTAGAGGCAGGAAGATCAGAAGTTCACAACCAGCCTCAGCTACACAGTGAGTTTGAGGCCAGTGTAGGTTAGGGAGCCCTTGTCTCAGAAAACAAAGCTAAAGGCTGGAGAAATGTGTTCAGTGGTTAAAAGCACCCGCTGCTCTTCAGAGGATGGGAGTTCAGTTCTCAGCACCCATGTCCAGTGATCCACAAATGCCTATAACTCCAGTTCCAGGGGAGTCAATACCTTCTGGCCTTCATGGGTGATTGCATATATACACAGACACACAGACACACACACACACACACACAAATAAACAAACAAATAAATATTCTTTTTCTTTTGTTAATTTCTTTGCTTGTTTATTTGTTTGAGACAGGATTTCTCTGTGTAACTGCCTTGGCTGTCATGGAACTGGCTTTGTAGACCCAGCTGGCCTTGAACTCAGAGATCTACCTATTTCTGCCTCCTGAGTGTTGGGATTAAGTCATGTGTCACCACCACCCAGCTAAAATAAATCTTTTTTAAAAACCAAGAACAAAACAAGTTGCCCTGCCTGGAGTATATAAAAGCAGCCATTTCAGTGCCTTCTGTAACAATGTGTCAGCATTAAGAAGACCCGGAATTTTATCCTAAAGGAAAAAGACATTTCAGTCCTCTTCCCGTCATTATTTGAAACCATTCATTGATCTCAATTTTCTGGACATCTGAATTTGCAGCCCTCAGTGGACCATGCAGGGGGAAGGTGGCAGGATGTCTTCTCACAGTTGACCAGGGCACTGGGCACTCATCCAAAACCTTCACGGCCCAGAGTAAGTTTGAGGCCAGCCAGGGCTACTCAGGACCCTTTCTCAAAACAGAAACAAACAACAACGAATGGTTGGCAGAGTGGCACTGCCTGCAGTTCCAGTGTTGAGGTCTAGTCCGCCCTGCTCTAAATTACTCCATATTAGGAAACACAGTAGCTTTCAGGCCATGCCTTGCTGTGGAGGAATCCATGCTATAAGCGGCATTTCATTTAGTTTGTGTTCAGAGGAGGAGGCAGGATGACTTTGTACTTGTCCTGCATAGAAACAGCACCATCCACCCAGCGCCGCCCACAAGCCTCACTGCTGAACAACTTAGAAATCAAAAGGATTGTGTCTCAGGCAGGGGCCCACATAAATGTGGAGAGAAAGAACTGACTCCAGAAAGTTGTCCTCTGACCTCCTCAAGCACCACTCCCACTGAATCACAGACACGTTTACACTAATGTGTTTTTAAAGGGGGAGGGCTGAAAGAGGAGAACTCCAGACTCCCCGGGCTTCAGTTTGTCTCAGTTCCTGCTGCTAAGCAGCTGACAGCTCGTCCACCTGTTGGTCCTTCTGGACTCATTAGTTAGCCTGTGTGGCTTCAGTAGTCCACCTCCTCACTGGGCAGCTCAACTCCACCCTGAGGGCCCTCTAGGTGCACCTCCAACAGATTCTCTTTGCATCTCTATCATATTTCTGCCTGCCTCCAGCCCCTTTCCAGCTCTTCCAACTCTGCTGTGCTCTGTCAGCTTTCTCTAGCCATTTTGTAATCTACATACATGCATACGTACATACATACACTTACTGTGTGATGTGTAAAGCATGATCAGAGAGTTAATGGTGGTAATTAAAGTTGTTATAAAGAAAAGTCTGTTTGCCACTGACTACGTATCATGGGAAATTGGGACTGCTTGGCAAACTGTAGCCCCTAAACCAAACACACACACACACACACACACACACACACACACACACACACACGCACGCACGCACGTAAATAAATCTATATTTCTGTTAAAAAGAAATTGATGTAGCTTATGAATTTGCTGTTATTCAATAAACTCTAGCCTTGTGGATAAATGCGAACATATCTGTCTATGCTTCTCACATAGTGCTCACATCACACTCAGCTTACACAGGAGACTGAGGTAGCAGGATCTCTTGAGCCCTGGAGTTTGACAGCAGGATAACTTAAGGAGACTTTGACCAAACATAAAACAAAACAAAGCAGAGACTCTGAAGAGTGGTTACCCGGGACCCTTCAGAATCAGTGGTTGAGACTTACTGGGAGCAGCAATTAATTCCATCTTTTTCACAGAAACACTTCTTACAGTCGATTGTCCAGTGAGTGCCCACACGGTGTTTGCTACCATCAGAATCCAGGCATTCTAAAATGATGCAAATCCCCAGGTCACACCACAGGAACAAAGCTTGCAGGGACACTGAGCCAGCCACTGGCACATGATGATGGACAATTGTAGAGCTGTCAGAGACAGTGCGTCAAGATGGCCAAAACCCAGTACATTGAAGCACCTGCCTCGGAGAGTGTCTTTGTTTTTGTTTGTTTTTATAGACAAGGTGTTTCTATGCAGCCTTGGCTAGCCTGGAAATCACTGTGTAGAGCAGGTTGTCCTCCAACTCAGCTGTCTCTGCTGGGGTTTAAAGGCCTGAGCTACCATGCCCAGGGTTCTGATTATGTTTTTTAAGTGAGCTTAAATCCTTTCTAGATTGTATTTCAGAACAGGCATTGAAGAATAAATAAGTCCTTCCTTTTTAATCCAGTAGCTATTAGGAGTGACTGGCAAAGGGGGCCCAGTGAGTTCTCTCTGGTTGTCCTGAACAAAATGCTCACTTCTCTACTAGTATTGATTTGTATCACTGATTCTCAGGCTGGGGTGCACATGTGAAGCTTTGTGGGTACTTAAAAATCACCCACAGACTGGGGTGTAGCCCAGTGGTAGAACAAGTATTGAAAATGTACAGAGCCCTGGGTTTAATTCCCAGCAGCAAATAAACAAGCAAGCCCTCTGTTCCTGATCCCCATCCAAGAAAACAAAATCAAAATCTGTGGGTGGAGTCCAGACTTTCTTGTTTACTTCATTTTTATTTTTATTTGTTTTGGGGGTGGGGTGGGCACATCATGTATTCTAGGCTGGCACTGAACTTCCTATGTACCCAAGAATTGTATTGAACTTTTAAAAAAATTTATGTTCATTTTATGGATATGAATTTTTCTCCTGCAGCTATGTAAGAGTACTGCACCTGCATGTATGTAAGGCTACTATATCATATCTTCAGAGAGCAGAGGAGGGCACTAGATGCCCTGGAACTGGAATTACCAACAGTTGTAAGCTGCCATGTGGGTGCTGAGCCAGTGTTCTTAACCCCTGAGCCATCTCTCCAGCCCCATCATATGTGCTTTTAATTGTCAACTTGATACAGCCTAATGTCATCCAAGGAATACTTTTTAAGTTCTTGCTTGAGTTTTCCCCCCTGACTTCTCTCACCAATGGACTGTGGTCTAGAAGTGAAAGGCAAATATATCCTTTCCTCCCCTAAATTTCTTTTGATTATAGTGTTTCATCACAGCAACAAGATGAAACTAGTACAGAATTAAAGTACTAGTTGCTGGAGATTCTCCAGCAAAATTCACACCACAAGCACGCATGCACGCACCACCCACCCATGCATGCAGGCCTGCACTACATTTAAACAAGATTGCAGGGATGATCATGTACATTAAAATTTGAATGCTGCTTCTTAACCCTGACTGCATGTGAAAATCAAAGAGCTTTTAATGGTAACTCCAGCCCCAGAGGTTCTCATTCAGCTGTTCTTAAATGGGGCCTGATTGTGTGTTTCAAAGCTCATCTAGCTAAATTGAGAACAACCTCCTTACTCTGTTTCTGTATCTTCACAAATCCTTCTTCCAGTGTATATATATCCCAAGGCTTCCCCATCTGCCATATATACTAGGTCATATCTACAGGTTGTATCTACCAGGCTGGAATGGCATTAAAAATACTGGAAAACCCAGGACTTACCACCAGGCAGTTGGTCTGGAAGAGCCTTACGTGGTTGAAAGGTGCAGGCTGCATTGCATACTGTCACCAAGGTAGCAAGGAACAGGAGGCTGCCCAGCAGAGCTTTCTGTAATGCAGGGAAAGGTTGGGAGTGGAGAATGAGTGATTCTTGAAGGTCATGCTTGACTGAGTGTCCTATAAGATCCCTGCTGAAATCTGGCAGGAAGGGTAGAGCGTGGAGCAACTGCCAGGTACCCTAGCCTGACAGTCAGGGACTAAGACATAAGAATGTCAGGAAAAAGAAAAGTCTGTCGTCTATGGTGGCGCACGCCTTTTATCCCAGCACTCGGGAGGCAGAGGCAGGCAGATCTGAATTCCAGCCTGGTCTACAGAGTGAGTTCCAGGAGAGCCAGGACTGACTACGGTGAGAAACCCTATGCCAAAAACCAACCCTCCTCCCCCCTAAAAAGCAAGTTCACTGTGAGGGTGGCTGGCCGTGGCTGGGAGTAGGAAGGAGGATGCTGGGAGCCTCATCCCTGGCGGAGGCAGGGTCTTCCTGCAGCAGCAGCGGCTCTCCCACTTGTCCCGGCTTGTTCTCAGAGGCTGGGGGCTCTTGTGCCAGGGCTCTTCCTCCTCGTGCCCTTTGGCATGAGAAGAGCCGGCTCCTCCTCCTCCTCCGTAGTTTCTCCCATGTGCCCTCTGCCCCGGTTCTTCCTTTTCCTATAGTTCTCAAATAGTCTTGGGAAAGTGGTTGCTCAAAGTTTGATGGGAAGACATTCTGTATTAAGCTAATTTAAATGTTTCCTTAAAGGACCTAAAATTAAGTTTTATAATAATAATATCATAAAGTAAGTACAGAAAATATAGAAATCATATCATTTTAAGGATAAAAGAGATTTTAGTGTTTACATGACTAAATAAGTGAAGCTAAGATGGTATCAAACTTTGGAAAATAATGTATGAAATAATTTCACTATAACAATGAAGAACATAAAGTCACACTATAAAAGTAGCAAGGGCAATAAAGAGACATCTCACACACACACACAAACACACACACACACACACACACACACACACACACACACACACACGGGAGGAGGGTGAGAAGGGGGTCTGAGTACAGTTAGGGAGGACACCACCCACCACTGTCCTGTCCCTCCAGCTCTGTCTGAGGTGGGTTTCATAGTGTACATTTGTCCTGAGGTGAGGCGAGGGTCCCTTCCTGAGGCCCTCTCCACCCTCATGTGGCCCTCCTCCCCAATTTCTGCTTCCTTCCTCTTGTCCTTCTGTGGGGAGCCCCATTCATTCCTGATTCTTACTCATAGAACAGACACTTTCAGAAAAGAACCATTTTCAACTGAAGACTGAAAGAAGTCCTATGTATGAAATCAGTCACCCACCATTGTGGCAAGCAGGACTCCTTACAGGCAGGCACCTCCAGCAGAGTCTCAGCAAGAGTGAGTGCTGACTTCCTATTTATGCAGACCACATGTAGATCTTGGAAAGATTTTGTTCCAGGAACACAATGAGTATTTACAGAGGGCTGAGCAGGAAGTTATGATTTCTATCAATTTGAGTTTTTCATCTATTAAGCCTCTACTCCAATGTGTTCACCTTCCCTCACCCTTGACAAGCTGTTGCCCTTGGTGTGGGAGAGCAGAGAGGGAAAGAACTTTCCTTGGAAGCCTTCATCCTGCACTGGAAGACACTAGGCACCCTCCATGTTCTTTCCTGGTTCATGGACAACGAAATGAGGGATCAGGAATACGACTCAAAACAGCCAATGCTGAGGCTGTGTTTGGGAAGGCATAAGGCTAGCCCAGTAGGTCAGCCTGGCTGACTAGGGAGCTGAGACACAGGAGGTAGTGGCCTTAGGGTCCAGTGTGGGAACGCACAAGTGCATGAGCCTTCTTCCACAGTATGGGTTTGCACCCTCCAGCCTAGGTTTCTTTTGACAAGCCACATGCTCAAATCTCTGAGACTACCCAACATTCTCTAAATGTTTAGTCTTTTGTCTGCTTCCTCAAGCGAGCCTTCCTTCTCATTGTTCAATAGTGATCTCCTGTATGGAAGCAGTATGGAGTTCCCGAGAACAGTGAAAACTTGAAGTACCTTATCATCCAGCAATCCCACTCTGTGAACCGTCTGCTCTCCCAGCTTTATTGTAGCACTGTTCCCAGTTGCCAGGTGATGAAGAGCCCCTGTCTGGAGTTGATGAATACGTAAGAAAATCTGCAGCCAGAAGCTTTGGGGCTGAGATGCAGCTCAGTTTGCAGAGTGTTTGTCTAGTGTGTGTGACGCCCTCAGTTTGACCTCCAGCACTGCATATAACCAGACATGGTGTAAGGCTAACAGGTATCTCTGCCAGTAAAGTGCTTGACTACAGCCATAAGGACCCAACATGAAAAGACTATTCATAGTGAGACAGGCTTGTACGTCCAGAACCAGTGGTGCTGAAACAGGAGGATTCCTGGGCTTAAGGGCCAGCGAGTCTAGGCAAGTCCTGGTGAGTCCTGGACTAGTGACAGGCCCTGTCTCAAAAATTAGTGTGGATGGTGTCTGAGGAACAAGTGAGGCTATTCTGCCCTCCTCTTATGCAGCAGTTTCTTCTAAATTGAAACATTTCCATAAGGAAGGAGATGGGAGGTTCATGAGACTCAGAAAGTAAATGAATTTCAGTCTGCCCAGGAAGCTGAAACCATGACAAGACTCACCAGGGCCTCTCCTCAGAATTATAGAAGCAGTTAACAACTGTTAGTGGAGACTGTCATGTGTCCTCTGTTGATCTGCCTGGAGGTCGTGTAAAGAGCTTCAGGGTTGCAGATGGAGTTGCATCCCTGCTTGCATAGGCTTTCTGCTAATACAGCTGCCTTTGAGTCATCCCTGCTTCTGTATGTAACCCCTCACCCATTCTCATGTCACTAGCCCACTAAACTCTAGGCTTTTCCATGGTTGTCTGTGGTGAAATTGTTCACTTGGTTTGCCCTTGACTCCCTATGTGGGGTGAATAGCTGTGTGTTCATATCTCCCCAGGAATAGTGTCACACAACATCTTCACGTGCATGCATGTGCCTCCTCCCAAAACACACACCATAGGCATGGTGGTACACATTTGTGATCCCAGCACTGAAGAGGTGAAGGCAGGAAGATAAATCATTTCAGCAAGGTAAACCTATTAAAGCTTCTCGTGGTTCCCCATTAGCATGTATCATTTTATGATTTTATATATCAGGCAAAAATCTGATTTAAATGTTGTAAAATGAAGGGTAAATGAAGATCATTCAGGGGGAAAATAACCCCAAATCTGAAGGCACTGACCTTACTTCTCCCCTGTATCTCACTCTGTGTTAACCATGCCATCAGTTAGGGCTGCCGTAGCATGGGCCGTAGACTGGAAATGCACAAACAGCCGAAATGGATTGTTCAGATTGGGAAGCTGGACATTCAAGATCAGAGTGCCATGTGGTCAGGTTCTAGTGAGGGCCCTTTCCTAGTTGGCATGGGACTGTGTCTTTGGTAGTATCCTCAGATGGTAGAGTACAATGACTCCACACTAGTGACCACACTTCCTCCTGGAATTTTCTCTCCCTGTAGCCTTACACAGGGAATTTAGATTTCAACCTGTGATTTGGAGGTAACAACACATAAACATTCTGTATGTTGTACAACAGCCTCTTCCTTTAGAAGATGCCACCTTCACAGAGGCATGAATGCAGATTCACTGCAGGCCAAGTTCACGTAGAGGCTGAGATAGACATGGGTTCACATCCAAATCCTTCCTTGAATAGCTGTGTGAACCTGGAAAGTCTCTCAAAATCTCTGACTCTTTGTTTACCTGTTTATGAAACAAGACAATGATTCCCCACTTCCAAGGACTGACATGAAAAATAAGGAGGAATGTGTCTAACATTCAGCTCAGTGTCTGGTAAATGGTTATAGGGAAGGCACATTTTTACTATTGCTATCTTACGATTTTTATCTGGGCCCAATAGTGAAAGAGACACAAGATAAATAGTAGAAGTAAATTACACATATATTTACTAAAATAAGTGTTACATGGTGCGGCATCACATGTAAGAGTCAAAGAAGCAAGGTTTACATATACACTGACTTAAAGAGTACAATCTTTGAAAATGTGTCAAGGCTGAGGGGTGGGAGGGCTAATTCTGTGCAGAAGCAGTGAGGATCACAAGGGTTAGCTTAACAAGTTTATATATATATATATATATATATATATATATATATATATATATTTCTCTCTGCTTCAGATTCCCATCCTCATTGGTAAGATGGTTAATATTTTCCAGTGTAGAGGACATATTGTATATAGGATGCCTTAGTTACTTTTCTCTTGCTGTGCTAAGACACCATGACCAAGGCAGTTTGTAGCAGAAAGTTTGTCAGAAGCTTACAGCTTCAGAGGATGAGTCCTTGACCATCACGGCAGGGAACATGGCAATAGGGAGGAAGGCATGGTGCTGGAGCAGCAGCTAAGAGCATACTTCTTGTTCCACAGGCACAAGGGAGAGAGGGAGCAAACTAGGAGTGGCGTGGCTTTAGAAACCTCAAGCCCACCACCAATGGCATTCATGCTCCCAAAAGGCCGCACCTCCTGGTCCTTCCCAAACATTTCTACCAACTGGGAACCGAGTATTCAAACATACAAGCCTGTGGGCCATTCTCATTCAAACCCCTGCAGTCACGGTGCTTTGTCACAGCAGTAGAAAAGTAACTTAAGGCAGAGGGTTTTAAAAGGAGTACGAGTGCCCTCCACTTTTTGGGTGGTGCCACGGAACAAAGATAGAGCCTCCCTCATACATGCTAGGCAAGTCTTATACCACTTGCCCCAAATATAACTTGCTGTTTTAAAATTTTATTTCTGTTCAAAATAGTCCTTCTCAAATGGCATATTGCTATAATTTGGAT
Source organism: Peromyscus aztecus (assembly GCA_902168405.1). Lineage (NCBI taxonomy): Eukaryota > Metazoa > Chordata > Mammalia > Rodentia > Cricetidae > Peromyscus > Peromyscus aztecus. The sequence continues at coordinate 8,754 of CABHPQ010144017.1, forward strand.
TTTAAATGTCCCACAAAGACCCACTTGTTGAAAACCTGGTCCCCAGCCCGTGACACTATTCGGAGGTAGTTGCTCCTAGTGAAAGGAATTAAAGTCATCAAGAGCTTGCTTTTTAAGGTGACCTTCAAAGGGACCCCCTCTTCTCTGTCCATCTCTTCTCCACTAATGCCCCCCCCCCCCCAGCCTGTATGAGGTGAAGCAGTTTGCTCCACAGTGTTTCCTCCACCATAATGTTTAGTTTCACAGCAAGCTCAAAAGCAACAAAGCCAAGAGCCCCTGAACTGAAATCTCTGAACCATGGCTCAAAGCAAGCCCTTCTTTCTTATGTGCCAGTTATCTCAGGCATTTTGACACAGTGATGGAAAGCTGACTTTCATATGTGTTCTGGAACTGGAGTTATGGATGGTTGGGACATCATCATATTTTATAAGGACTGATACCATCAAGACACAGGAGCTGGCTGCTTTTGTCGTTCCCAGAACTGGATAGCCAAAACCTCTTCTAGAAGACCGTGGAAAGGGCTAGTAGTAGCCTGCTCACTTTTGTCTTGTGATGTGCCATCTGTCTTCACTCAAGTATGAAGTCACCTGTCACTGGCATCACACTTCCCATCAGTGAGGCTGGTATTGGATTTTAAGAAGGGAATAAGTGTGAGCGGTGGCTTTTCATAGGTGGTTGACCTCATTGCAAGGAACAGAGTTGTTCCTTGGTATTCTTGGGAAATTGGCTCCATTCTCCCCGTGGAAACCAAAATCCATGTATTTCCTAGTCATTTATGTACAATGACATAGTATTTGCAGATAACTTATGTAAATCTTTAGTTCCAGTTTGTTTTCTTTCACTGGGACAAACACCATAACCAAAAGCAACTTGTGGGAGGAAAGGGTTTGTTTGTCTTACAGCTCCAGGTCATAGTCCGTCATTGAGGGGAGTCAGGACAAGCACTTAAGCAGGAACTTGGAGGCAGGGACTGACCATGGGGAGCATTGATTATGGCCTTGCTCCCTAGTTTTTGCTGAGCTAGCTAGCTTCCTTCCTTCCTCCCCACTTCTTATCTCTCCATGTTTCTTCACTATGTAGCCTTGGCTGTTATGTAGGTTACTATGTAGATCAGGCTGGGTTCAGTTCCTAGCACCCACATGGTGTCTCACAATCATTCATAACTCCAGTTCCAGGGGATCTGATGCCCTCTTCTGATCTCCACAGGCACCAGGCAACATGTGCTTGGGCACACGTGCAGGCAGACACTCACACACATAAACAAATAAATCTAAAAAATGCATCCAAAGAAGTTTCTATTCCTGTTTCTGCATGTTGGTGTTTGTATAACATATAGTGTGAGCTTCAGTATTTCAATCACATATTTCAGTGACCATACTGGGACAGCATGGGGGACTTTGTTCAGTCACTGAGTTATCAAGGAGTCCTGCTCTATGCCTGGACTGGAGTGAGGGGTGCGGAAGTCTAGATTGGGAAACTCTAACAAGAGCTCAGTGTTTTCGATGGTAGACCTCCCTTTCCCATCTCCCATCATTCCCTATCATTTGCACTAAGAGTTAAATAGGTTTTGTTCTCAGATTATAGATAGCTTGTTCTCTGGCTTAATAGCACTTAGCGTTCTCTTCAGGCTTTCTTTGCTTTGCTTCCCACTTCCTGGTTCATGGCCCCTTGGCCTGTGGTTTAAAGGAATCTTTCTCTTCCGTTCTGCTGGTCTACTTCAAAGCTCTGCCTGTGGAGTGCATGATGTAGCTCCATTCCTGGCCAAAGGTCTTTGGCGTATGTCCTAACAAGTTTGTCTGACTATGGTTATGACCCTATGAAGAAGAAAAGGAAAAGGTGCATTTTGTTGTTGCTTGTGACAGGGTTTCTCTGTGTAGCCCTGGCTGTCCTAGAAATATCTCTGTGGACCAAATATATCTGTGTAGCCACCTGCCTCTGCCTCCTGAGTGCTGAGATTAAAGGTGTATGCCACCACATCCAATTTGAATAAGGTGCATTTTTGTGATAGTTTGTCTACTCTGTGTTTTGGGTTGTGGGGGAAATGGTCACTAATGAATCTCCATGTTGCATTATTTACAACTGGAGTTGTTCTGCAAAGCACTGGGGAAACAGGGAAAGATTTGCCTCAAGTTTATGTCATAAGCTTCATCTCTGACCTTGTGCTCTCATTAAACAAGCTCCAGGAGATGCAGATCTTCTTCCTGGCTTCCACAGAGACTGCAGTCTGAATGGATTTAAATACAAAACAGGAAGTCACCAAAGAACTGACAGATGTAGAGAGATTTCTGCATGATTTCTGTGTGAAATATATGTGTATTTTTCAGCACCGAGCTGGACTATCTCAGGCTTTAGAAAAAAAGCTATCGCTTAAGCTGGCAATACAGTCTTTTTTTTCTCCCCCAGGCAGAGTTTCTTTGTGTAGACCCAGCTGTCCTGACCCTAGCTCTGTAGACCAGACTGGCCTCAAACTCACAGACATCCACCTACCTCTGCCTCCCAAGTGCTGAGATTAAAGACATGCACCACCACCGCCCCACAATACATCCTTTTATTATCTGATTTGGCATGCATGTATGCAAGTATTATAAAATTATCAAGATAAAATCAGTATTGCTCGCAATGTGACAAGGCAAGGCAGTGCAGTCATTCCCCCACTTTGTATCCTTGCTGAGGCCATTTCAGGTTTAACTAGAATTTGATCTCCTTGATAGAGAATCCCATGGAAAATTACCCAGTTCTATTCTAGGAACCCAAGATCAGGATGTCCTAGCTAACTTATCTTAGCCTTTGTAAAAAACTACTTGTTTGTGTGGAACCTCATCCAGCTAACCATTTATCTATGCTGCCTGTTTGTACAGAACCCTACCTCCTGCTGGTTAACTGTACCTCTTAGCTTTTGTTAAAACTGCTTGCTCCACACTGCTCACTCTGTGAAACCCCTCTGCAGCTGCCTATCAAAATACTCAGCAAGGTCTCTGCCCTTAAAATCCTCCATTATCTGGAACCTCAGGGCCACACCTAGGTTCCCCCACCCCAATACTTGGGTATGGTCCCAGCTGGCTGGAATAAAGACTTCCAATTGTCCATACACTGTGTCTGAGTGGTCATCTCTGTTGAGCTCCCCTTAATAACAAGAATTTCATTTTTTAATCGAAAGCCCTCTGATGACACAAATTATTCAAACTGACTCAAGAAGTAGAAAGTCTAAGTAAGCCTAAATAATAAAGGATCGCTCACTGAACTGGAGCTCACTGGTTGGCTACACTGCCTGGCCATCTACTTGGGCCCGCCCTCCAGTGGATAACAGTGCTTCCAGTGCTGGGATAACAGGGGCACACTGCCACGTGAGCTATTTATGTGGGCATTGGAGATCCAGGCTCATGCTCTCATTCCTGCTCAGGAAGCATTTTACCCACTGAGGCATCTCTATGTCAGAAATTCAGCTGCCTTTCTGCTGCGGGCTGCAGGAATATATCATAAGAACTCAGCTGGTTAAGGCAAAGTCACTACCTGGAGGGATCAGGGAATTCCTCCAGCAGAAGTCAAATTCCAAGGAGTTTTTGGTGTTATTTGACTTTTATATATCAGCTGTATTCTGTTATGAAAATCATGTGTGCCTTCATAGTTTTCTCAACTGACTTTTCCCTAAGAAGGGCTAACAGTGTGGACTGATTACTCTCTGGACATACACATTCCAGATATTTGGAGAATAGCCTCAGGAAAGGCTTTCTCTGAAATCAGATATCTCCCTTAGCCACCTTCAAGGACTAACAGTGATAATGGTTCATATGCTAGTCACCTGACTTAAGGTAAATTCCACAAGGAGACAGGTCAGGTGGACGTTAAGTAATAGCTTTACACAATTTAGCTTGGACCCTCCCTTTATATACCGGGACTTCCAGGGCATGGGACGGAGAAGAGAAAAGAGAATGAAAGAACTAGACGGGTAAGAACTTGAGAGGAACAAACTGAGATGAGGAAGAACTAGATTGAAGGGCTAGAAGAGAGTACTAGAAGAATGAGATGAAAGATGAGGAAGAGCCAGATGGGGAAGGACGAGCTGAAAAGGACCTAGAAGAGGCAGCATTAAGATGAGAGAATTAAGATAGAACTTAGAGGGAGCAATAGATAAGTATAGAGAGAAATCAGGCAGAAAAGGAGCTAGACACGAGAACAGACCTAAAGCTGTATATATAGAATGTTATGCCAGAGGAATTAAAGCAAGTGGACTATAGAGCTCAGTGTGCTGAGATTCTATTTCCTGAAAATAGTCCTCGCCGTTAGTAGTTCTCTCTCCTGAGCCCCTGGGATGTATAATATTAAGGCTGGTCCCCAAATATTATACAAGACCTTTCTACATGCTAGCAATGAACAATCGTAAACAACATAGACTTGTTCACAACAAACTTGTTCACAACAGCCTCAAGAAGAATAAAAATACTAAGGATACATTTAACAAAAGAAGTGTAGGAATTTTTACATGAAAACTACATTTAAAACAATGAAAATTAAGGACAGCATTTTACCATTCATAGACTGAAACTGAATGCCTCACTTCACTCTGTTGCAGGGAATTCAGAGGCCATGTAGCAGACATGGTGACCTAAAACAGCATTCCTCAACTTCTGACATTTTGTGACATTATGATTGTTTTTTTAAATAAACTAAGCCACTGCCATACTAGTTCACACGTATGTTTACATTGCAATGGAGGAGTTAGACAAGGCCCAAAAAACCAAGAATGGTGGCTATCTGGCTTTGCAGACTGCTTCTGACCTGACTTAAATAATCCTGTGTTCAGAGACTCAAAGAATCCTATATCCTCTCAAATTTATCTGGAAATTCTGTATCATTTCTAATAAAGAAGTAAATCAGTCCATTAGACTGTCTGTAGGATCTTCTGAAATTCACCCTGACATCAGATTACCTAGAACAGACAATATAAGCTTTTAAAAGAAAATAAACTTAAATGACCTATATTACCCAATTCCAAAACTTGCTGCAATTAAAGAACATTTTACAGCACATAGTTGGTAAAAGTATCAAGGTATTATTTAAATGAATGCAAGTAGAAAAGAGATATCCCAGTAAAAACAGCTCAGTTCTATCAGATAAAAAAGCAGAAGGCCTTTTAAACCAATCAGCATGAATTAATTGTACATATTAATAGACTTCAGTGGCACATTTCCATACATGCCTACAATGTATATAATCAAATCCATCTACTACCTTTTCATCCTCCTCCCCACCGTGCCATTCCCATTCCCAGTATTTACTCTTCTATTGTCTAGCCAATATGAGAGAGAAAAATGTAGCTCTTGCCTTTCTGTGTTTCTCTCATTTGACTTAACATAGAATCTCCAGTTTCATCCATTTAGAAGCAAATAACAGGATTCCGTTCTCCTTTACAGCTGAACACTGCACTGTGATTCTAAAAGGCTGAGTGCTTGTTTGAGCAGAGTTGAATACAGCTCACAAAGCCAAAAGCATTGACTATCTGACCCTCCACACAAAGTGTGCCCTCTTCTGATCTAAATAATCTCATGTGCAGAGATGAAAAGGAGAAAGATCTTAGCTGGGGAAGTTTGATCACTGTGTCTGGGCTAGTTGATACTTATCACTGTGAGAGCCCCCCCACCCCCCATAAAGACTGGACACAGTGCCTTCTTCCTGATGATTACAGTTAAAAGGGAAGAAAGACAACCCTGGGCTGTAGATATATTGAGCATTTGCAACTTCAAAATTTCTAACTAAATGTTCTAAGACATAAGGAGGTCCAGGGCCTACAGTCAGGTTTGGCCTGAAGCAAACAGTGGTTCTCTAGGTGGCAGCCACTGCACTTACAGATTCTCATGTCCTGGAACAAAGAATTGGACGTGGTGCCCACGGCTATTGGTAGAAATAGAGATGGTTTATTAAGAAGGATGAAAGCATTCCTGAGTATGGAAGTGACCAGAGCTGGAGCAGGGTCATCAACGTAGTTGTCTGATGATCCTTGGTGCTAAGCCCACCCACTTTCACTGAGAGCCTCCAACTTTTTCTTTCTCTGGTTCTGTTGCCCTTTCCAGTAACTAATTTTGTTCTGATTTTTCTTGCTGAGATAAAATACATAACCACAGCAGCTTATGGAAGGGAGGGTTTATTTTGACTCACAGCTTAAGGGTATAAACCCATCTTGGCCCAGAAGGCATGGTTACAGAAGCGTGAAGCAGCTGGTCATCACTAGGAAGAAGAAATGCATGAATGCAGATGCTCAGGTCATTTTCTCTTTTTTATATGGTCTAGGATCCCAGTCCATAGAACAATGCCACCCACATTTGGGGTGTGTCTTCTTATCTCAATTAACCTAATCTTGAAACTCTGTGGTGATATTTTATTTGTGCTGAAATGTGGTGATATTTTATTTGTGCTTTAATAAGGTTTGCCTGGAGATCAGAAGAAATAGCAAGCCATTTTAAGTAAACAAGAAGTCAGGCAGCACATGCCCTTAATCTCTTAGCAAGCAGGATCTCTGTGTGTTCAAGGCCACACTAGGGAACCGGGCGGTGGTGGCACACGCCTTTAATCCCAACACTTGGGAGGCAGAGGCAGGCGGATCTCTGTGAGTTCAAGGCCAGCCTGGTCTAAAAAGAGTGAGTTCCAGGACAGCCAAGGTTATAACACAGAGAAACCCTGTCTTGGAAAACCAAAAAACAAACAAACAAAAAAAACCAAAAAACCCAAAACAACCAAAAACCAAAAAGAAAAACAAAAAACAAACAAACAAAAAACAAAAACAAAAAAAAAAATCAAGGCTACACTAGGGAACAGAGCCAAGTGTGGTGACACACGCCTTTAATCCCAGTACCAACCATAGAGGCCTGGAGGTCTGTACAGACAGACAGAAAGTGACAGAGCTGTGTAGGAAAAGGAAGTGAGGTAGCTGGGCTAAGACAGCCAATGAGAGGGCAGAATAGCAAGGCAATAAAGGCGGGGGTAGACAGGAAGTAACTCGCATTTGGAAGCTGCAGAGTTGGTGAGGTAAGGTTGGCTGGTGGCTTTCCCTATTTCCCTGATCTAAGGCTTTCACCCCTATATTTGGCTCTGTCTTTTTTATTTAATAAGACCATTTAGAAATCGTCTACAAAACTCCATTAAAGATATGCTCAGAAGTTTGTTTCCAATGGAGATTCTAAACCTCATCAAGACTAACCATCACATGGGCCCCAATCCTAAACCTGCTTGTCCTGACTCTCTGAAAAGCCCTATCAGCCCATGCAGCTGTTTACAGACACTTATCTCTAACTCAAAAACACAGTGCCCTCTCTTATCCATTTCCCTACTCCTGATATGTGCTGGAATTCACAGCTTGCCTGCTCTGTTATTTTCCTTTCAGATTCTAATGGTCCTCCAGTCTCCTTTTGATTCTGTTTTAAAAGTCTTTGATCTTGAAGACTGAGAACCTGCAAAAGGAAGCCCAATATTATCAGAAATCAAGCATCCTGCTAAGTACTGAAATAACTATATGTCCTGTCTTCAATAATTCTTAGCTCTGTGAGAAACATATTTCATTTGCTTTTGAGACAATGTCTCACTATGTAGCCCTGGTTAGTCTGGAATTCCCAGTATATGTTAGGCTGGCCTGAAAATCAGTGAGATTCACCTGCCTCTGCCATTGGAGCTTTGGGTTGAAGGAGTGTGTCATGATGTGTGGCCCAAGGAACAATTTTTACGTAAAGAGAATCATAGCAGAGTACCAAAAAAGCCATCAGTCTGCCTCTAGTTTTCCCATTTACAGAGTGAGAAAACTACCAGGTATGGGGTGCAGGCCTGAAGGAAACTGAGTCATCAGAATTACAAGTTCCATGCTAGTCTGTACTACATGGTGAGCCTCTACCACATACACCATACATGTGTACATACATACAGTGAGGAAATTGGATGAAATCATTCTTCTGAAATGTTAAAAAAGAGAAGGACCAGGTAGAGACATTCTGAAAGGATATTTTTAGGATCCTTCATCAAAGAGTGTAATTCTACAGTAAGAGTCCCCAAGTCAATTTGGCTAGGCCTAGCACTTGATTCTAATGCAATGGGCCCTACGTCAATAAAGGATTGCTTAAGATATTATGTTTGATTTCTAATATCCTGTGATGGTATGGTTCTTCAAAAATTATGCCAGAGGCAATAGATATAAACAAAAATAAAATACATGCATTTACCTTTTAGGTAAATTGGCAAATATATGGCAAAATGTAAATGCCAAAATGATTTTAAAACAATTAATGTGGGGAAAGGAGACTTAAATTTAAAGAAAGGAGAGAGAGAAGGGAAGAGAGAGAATATTATTTACATACCCATCTGCAGAGAACTAGTTAAATAAACTATGAGTCGTCCTAGGACTACCAATGTCTCTTTAAAAAAAACCCATCTCTCTCCCTTTGTTCTGATTCTTTAAATAAGCTCCACATAAATGTTTAAGTAAAAAGCAAGGTATAAAACTTCTTGTGGCCATCTATATTTTGCAATGGTGTCCAAAGTCATATATGTTTTTTTTTCTCCAGTGTGACCTTGTTTCCCCAGCACCAGAAGCAAAAGCAATCCCCTTTCCTCAGAATCTGAAATGATTTCATAACACAGAGAGACAATGGAAGGTGGCAGAGGGGATGTTCTGGTATTACAAACAAACATTGGAGTGTGGTGGCAGCTTATAAGATTTCTAGGTTCTTGTGTGATAGAACAAGAAACTGGACAGAGACATGTGCACAGTAGTAGAAACAGAGACCATAACTTCCAATGAAAGAAGTGTGTGTGTAGGGGGAAGCTTAGCTGCCTAATGTCACCCAGGTCCTTGTGCCTAGATGTAGTACCTTTATAGACCATTTGTATAACCTGTGCTATTGTACATGTCAGTCTTGGTGGAGGGGTGTTTTGGTTTAGCTTCTTTTTATGCTAATTTTTATCTCAGTCCCGACTCCACACTCCTGACAACACTTTCTGAGATCTTTAGTCCTAGAAATCTTTCCACGAACCTGAAGGATGACATCAGTCTTCTTAACTCTTCTTTGCTGATGCAAGGCCTAGTCCCCATCTGACTATGACCACAAAACTCTCTGGTTCTAGCTATCAGGTGGGGAGGAACATTTGACAACTGGTGATATTCTGAGCATACAGCCTCATGTGCATGTCCTCTAGCTTCTTCCCAGAGCCTCTGCTTCTGCCTAGAGGTACAAAAACTGTGGGGTCCCAGTTCCCACTTTTCCCCAGGGTACTCTTGAGGAGAGATGGATAAGAAAAATTTAGATAGAAAGAGAGTGTGGAGAAAACAGACAGACAGAAACACAGGATAGCTTTGGGAGGACCTAGATCAATATCCACCAGCCCCTTCTGTCTCTTTAAAAGTGCTTTTTATAGGTATGCCAAGGGGCAGGGCAAAAGACCTCCCCCTAGTACATCCAAGTGCAGACCCTTCCAAACACCTGGTAACCATGCATGTGGTCAAGCAATCCCCTAATGCAGCCTTGCTGGGTAAAGCAAGCTCAGATCTCATTAGACCCCCACAGCTTCCCTCTCTTTATATAATAAAGGACCCCCAGACCCTTCAGATAGATTATGCCTGTCTTAGGTCATTCTTCCTTACTAATGTTCCTTACCCATCATGGAGACACACTTTCCATCAAGCATACTCTGGCTTAGGTTGGAAGCTAGCAAGAAGAAAGTTGCCTGTCTTTGACTACCAGCCTCTGACAAGAGGGGTTACAAAACCTAACTCGGCTCTGACTCAGGTCCCTACTAAGAGCTTGCAAGTAGTTGGAACATCCACAGCAATCCCTGGACTACCACACTCACCAGCAAAGAAGTAGAGGATAACAAAGATGGAATGTTCTTTTTTAATTGGTCTAAGATGTCTACAACAGCCTTAACTGTGCCAAGCCCTTTTCTAAATCAAAACTCTTGATGAAAATGCATCAAATAAACTGCATCAAACTTAAAGATTCTCGTAGCTTCACCAAACCATGGTTCATTAATAAATTAACATAATTCTAGTATGAACATTACTATACATATTTACAACTTGCATGATATCACTATACATTTTTACACTTTTTACAAACTTGCATTCAAAAGCAAACTCTATAGGACTACTTTACAAACTTTAGCAAACATCTAGAAAAGAGCGCTTAACAGAACGGTTTACGTTTTCTTCCAACAAGACAGAGAATACACAAATCAGTTAAAGTTGTAGATGAACTCAAAACTGCTTTATTCCTGTATTTCAGAGTCCACAGTCAGCTTTGATATCATCCTGAAAGTTTTCTTGACAGTTTGAAGTCAGAGCCTAATTCATCAGTGGCTCTAGAGGTTTGTATCCAGCTCCCTGGATCCTGGAATACAGTGACTGCTGTTGCTAGGGGGCTGTGACACTTGCTGATAGGGTGCTGTAACACTCAGGATGACACCACTCCCCCAAAGCCACCTTTCCCACCGGGCCTTCTCAGATGTTCCAGAACTGGCAGAAGTATGCCCAGAGGCAGATGGTCCCCAGCCAGGGGGCTGTCCCTTTACTTATTGCAGCTCCCCTGCATGGCACAATTCAAACAAACACTGTAGAAACTTCACTTAGTTACAGCAGCACTTTCAGTTAACTTTTCTGAGAAGCCTTGCCTCAGGGAGAGAATGGTTGCCACAGTACTGAGCTGTTTTTCTGTTCAGCTGGTAAGACTCAAACTGTTTCTTAAAGGGGCCATGCATTAATTTGCTGCTAAAAGTGGTGTGGCTCCAGGCTCCATCTAATCCCATTTTTTTTTCTAAATTGCTACAAAACCTTTTGTCTCAAACTTCTTAGCAGTCCGGGGGACCCGCTTATTCTCCCACTTCCCCAGACTGCAGGATGGAATCCCAATATCGGGAACAATGGTTCCGCTGCTCTCACTCCAGCTCTTCTGGAGGAGTGTCCCTGGAGCTGACATTCCTCTGTTCCACCCACTTCACCAAATGCTCAGAGAGTCATTGATCTTCATTTACATCTTGTGAAAAAAATACAAACATGCCCTTGTCCCCATATTAAAAGAGGGTCAGGACCTTTCCATAATCCCAAGCAAAGATCTTTCCATTTTACCTGAGCAAAAGCTGCTTGGATGCTGTCATGCCAAAATCTATCCATGGAAGATTGCTCATGGACATCCACATTCAAAAAATTCAGAACAAAAAGAGCATGATTCAATGCCTTATGTGGTGACTGAGGGAACAATTCCCCCCTCTTAATTATTTGAAGCTGCATCTTGAGACTGCCATGGGCTCTTTCCACTATGCCTTGTCCTTGAGGATTATAAGGAATGTCTGTTTTATGCTCAATTTGCCACTGGGAACAAAATTGCTGAAATGCTGGAGGATATAGGAATGGGGGGTGGGCTGGGGGAGAACAAGGGAATCTGTGGTTGATATGTAGAATTAAATTATATTGTAAAATAAAATTTTAAAAAAGACACCAAAAAATTGCTGAAATGCTTTACTATTGTATCCAGAACAATTATTTGTTTTAGTAACTTTTGGTATTCACATAGAAAAAAAACCATTTCAAGCAATACATGATTACATGTTTTATAGCTTCTCCAGATTGTGTACTAGACATTAAATATCCCAAATAAATGTTGATGGTTACATGTACATGTTTAAATTTGCCAAATTCTGCAATATGAGTGTGAGATAAGATAATCATCCATGTTAATTTGTTAGCTGTTGTATTACCACTGGCTAGAGGACTAGAAAGATTGGAATGAGCTCTATTATGACCCACAATGCATGATAGCTTCCTTTGGTGAATAGCATCTTGAATTTGTTGAAACAGCATTCTAACTTGACTGTTGCTCATCCCAATGTATGGAACAGTTTCTATAACCTGAAGAGCTATATAAATATATTGACTATCTGTATATAAATTAAATATATATGAACTGTTTATGAGAAACTGAAAAAAACATATTCACTGCCCATAATTCCACTATCTGTGAAGAAGCTGGGGTTGTTTGTACTACATAGCTTTTTCCATTGGTAACATAAGCAGCCTTCCCATTGGAAGGGCCATCAGTACAAACTAGAATGGCATCTCTTATGGGACTTTTTCTTCTGTTAGGGGCCATTGATCTATTCACACAGGATGATCAGATTTCCATGTTATAGGATCTTCATGGAATACAGGCTGCTCAATGACCCTTCCTAAAATTACTCTAGTCCATTCCTATTAGCTCTTTCTCTAGGGGATAAAGATAATGTTTCTACTAACTCCTGGTTAGTTACTTCTTGCTTAGTGATGATTGTATTGGGGCTATATAAATGTACTCCCATATGGCTCATAACATCTTGAGCCCACAAATTTACAGGAAAGTGAGTGACAATGTATGGTCAAAAAACTCCGTCATGTGTAGGGCCCTGGCTCCCCATACTTGAGTAAACTGTTTGCCTGCTTGCCGACCTTGACCACATGTCCTCCCTATGCTAATTCCTTGCCGGTATCCACCCTCCTGAACGCTTAAGGGAAGTTCCTTGTTTGTGTATCCTGCATATTGGGCGTTAACAGCTTAGATGCAAGAATGTGGTGCATTCAGTTGCAAACTTCTGCCCTCTGGGGATCCTCCATTGTGCTGTAAGACTATTTAAGGTTTCCTCCCTCTTTCAATAAACGGCATTCGGCTTTCTGCTGAGGCGAATGACCCGCTGTCTCTGTCTCTGTTCTTAATCCACAGCCCCTCGCTCGGACATGGTGAATGGGTGGTGATAGCGCGGGCGTTATCGCTACAGTCATGATCTTCATCTTTCCAGTAGAGTTCATTGCTTCTCTGCTCAGGACACTGAGTTTGACCAATTCCTTTCAGATGTGAAATAGTTTCCACTTTTGGCCACACAGAGGCCATTGACTAGCAGTTATAACAGATAAATACACATCTGTATCTAAAAGACCCCAGAAACTCTTTCCATTTATAACCAAAGTGAGTTCTGGATGTTGTGAATCTATGGCTTGCAGCCAATAGGCATCTGATGGACCAAATCCTGCTTCTCCTCTTTTATCTTTTTTTTTGACTGGATTTTCTTGTTTGTATCTGAGGAAGTAAAATTAACTGGGCAAGTCTCTGACCAGACTTTATTACAGAAATTCCCTTGGATGAATAAGTCATCACATTAATTTTTCCCACATAATCAGTGTGTCAATTACTCTGGAGCAACAAAGACCCCCTGCATGGTGGTCTATTTTTATTTCCCTCTCTTGCATCTGAGGCACAACTCAGGTTCTCTGTTTGCCCTTAAGCTATTTCTCCTTTCAGGACACTTCTTAATATGGTGTCCCATCTGGCCACACCCAAAGCAACTTCCCAGAAGTTCAACAGTTCTTCCTTGTCTTGAGCCAGAATGTCTTTGTTGGTACAAAACATTCTTGACTATTTTTCCCTGTAATGCTGCAGCCATGATTATCCCCTGATTGTATGACAGCCTTATATCCAAACAGAGTTGAATATAGTCAGAGATATTTACTTTCTTCTAAAAGGTGTAATGCAGCCTGGCGTGCTGCATTAAAATTTTCATAGGTGAGCTGTTTAACAAGCAGAAGTCCAGCTTCTGAATCTCCAGTTAACCTGCTGCTGTTTGCATTAGCCTGGAAACAAAATCCTGAAACAATTCATCAAGCCCTTGCCTTATCTTTGATGAGTCCTCAGTTTGTCTTCCAGATGATGGAAGTTTATTCCAGGCCTTCTGGCAGCTGCATTAACCTGAGCATACACTGCCACATCAAAATTTAACTGTTGACCTGTCTCCTGATAAGGACCTTCTCCAGCAAGCATATCAAAAGTAATGGGAATCTGCTGGACCTGATTCATTTCATCTGTGGCCTAACATTGCTCTACATACTCACTTTTTGATAGCAAATAATACCCACCTGACAGGCAGGCTTTGGCCAGTTATTTCCAGTCCCCAGGGCCTCTGGGAAAAAAGGCTTTCTAACAATGTTGTTGTGAAAGCAGCAGCCAGGCCATATTGATTACATGCTGTTTTTAGCTTCTTAAGTTGTTTGAAAGTGATTGGAACACACATTCCCATGGTATTTCCCTGGATGTCTTGCAGCTCTATTATGGGGAACGTTTGAAAGCCTTGCACTTCTCACCTGCTAGCCACTTCCTGAATGGTGGCTTGAAGAGGAGATGCAGCACTAACAGTGAAGATTTGCAATGCTCTGGGGATTTTCGTGCTAAGGCAGTTGGGAGCAACCTTTCCATTCTAATAGACGCCCCCTCAGGTGAGTCTAATCCTGCCTGCCCTTACAGAAGAACGATGAGTACCCTTCTGAGAGGGAGAGACCTGAAGAGTTTCCAATTTTTCAGTAAGAGAAATTATTACATTTTAAAGTTCTTCTATTCTTCTCTTGTCTCAACCCAAGACTTCTATTCTTTTAAATGGCATCATTGCCAAGCGGGAACTGACTCTGATTATACGGTGTTATAAAAGTGCTTTCAGGCACTACTGACAGAATGCAGGGTTTTGTTTCCCCCATGCCACCTCAGGGAAAATTTCCCCCTGTATCTCAGGGCTTGGATCTAAGCTGACTTGAATCAATGCCTACAGGCTGAAAGCTTTCACAGGAATCTTTTCTGGCCTGTTTGCCTCAGTATTTTTTCATTTCTGCTCCAGTTCTCCTCCAGGAGTCTGTGTTCAGATCCCCATAGTCAGAGAACCAAGGGACACAGATCCTCTATTGTTGGAGCCCATTTTCAGGTTCCTTGTGGCTTTACCCAGCAGGTCTGCATAGAGAGGATGACTGGACCACAGGTCTGAGTGCAGGTGCCTGAGATGGTCTGCACTTGGCTGTGCTGCGGGGAGGTCTTTTGCTCCACCCCTTGGCGTTTCTATAAATACTCTAGGGCAGAGAGAGTCAGGGCCTGATGGAATAGGTTGCAGGCCCTCTTGAGGCTATCCTGTATTTTCTATCTGTTTCTCCCCACTCTAATTCTTCTAATATTTCCTGCTGCTCCTACTCAAGAGTACTCTGGGGAAATGTGGGGGTGGTGGGAAGCCCCTCTACAGAATGGTGCCATGAACAGGGACTGAAGACAAAGGAAAATAATAATAGCAATATATTAGATTTATATTCAGAGTGCCTGGGGAAAGTTAGGAGTTATGTCCTGCCAGTTGAAGAGTGAGTGGTTCAGTGTTGAAATAAAAGAGAAAATTTAAATAGGACAGGGGGTATTATCCTTTCTTTCAAGCCAGAGAAATCCTCCCTGCAATGAGGGAGGCAGGGACTGAGTTCCCAGAAACCTCTTCTAAGCTCTGAAGTTAGTAAAAGACAGCTGTCAGATCCCCTGAGGAAACACTTGGGAGAGTGCAGGTGAAAAGCCACAGAGAGCCCAATGTGGCAGGAAACTGTTTGCGTGGTACAAGCAGTAAAGCCTGAACCTTTCAGCTGCAGTTGAGCTGAAGCATCAAGGGTTTTGTTTCTGAGTGAGCGTCTATCAGAACGAAAAGGCCCTCCTAATCACCCTAACACAAAGATCCCTTGAAGTGATGAGCTGAAACCCTCTCTGTTAAGCATTGTATCCTCACTTCTAACCTACAACTGAGAAGGCAAAGCTGGTGGGAAACGCACAGTCACCCGCCTTCCTATAAGCCCTAGGTTGATAGGTGGGGCTACACAGTATCTACAGCTGCAAAAAAATCTCTCTGAGACAAGCTCTTTCTTATCAGAGAAAGGACCTTTCTAAAACAAATGCTTTTGGTTTACCCCACTGACTCCAGGTGAGATGAGGGAGTGTAGCCCTGAGGGCTTAATTGCCTCTGGTGATAAGCTCTATCTGAAGAGTACTTGGTGATAAGCTCTATCTGAGAGTACACGGTGATAAGCTCTGGGAGTGCACAAATGAAAGCAATCTGCTGGGGAACTATGCCAGGTGAAGGCCTGATTAGGGAAGTGTACCCGTCCTAATGCAAGCTTAGGGAAGACAAAGACTTCCCTTGATAAAATGAAGAGGTTGAAGACAAGCTGCACAGACCCTGAAAACAGAAATGGACAAGAGACAAATTCCTCCCCAGAAGGTGCAAAACCTGGTGAAAGCTGCTAGAGTTTGAGGCAGATTCAGAGGAAACAAGCCCCTACCTCCAGAGGCAGCTAACAGAGGAACAGAACCACAGCATGAGGTGTCTGAAGCTCTGCATCTGAGGGGGGAAGGAACAAGCAAAATGAGATAAAGATCTATCAGTGAAAATCTCTGTGAAGAAATTGTGGCCAACTCTGTTTTAAGTGTTTTGGTTTTTCACTGTCTGGCTAAGGAAAATGTTGCTATCAGAAGTGCTCGCCTCAAATGCACACTGGCCGGGCAGGTGCTGTTCTGATCTGGGGCCTGTGTTGAATGAAAGAGAAACACCTGTTGGGGCCAGCTCAGAGAGAACAGAAATCCTCCGATCTCCCATAGTTGAAAACGCAAAACAGTTGGTTCAAATCAGCCCCGCTGAAAGCAGAAACTTGACTTTTCAATAAGAAAGGGAGCCCAGTAAAAGAGAACCGGAAGTTAACTCCTGGACCCGAAAAGAACTATGGGAAATGGAGTCTGTAAAGGTAGCTTGTAACAGTGGACTGATAGAAGAGAAATGCATTCTGGGAAAGGTAGTTTTTTTTTTTTTTTTTTGTAGAAGATGAGGTAGATTCCGAGAAAATATTTCCCTTCCTCAAGATGTTCATAGTAAACTTAAAATACAGCTTTTAAAAGAATAAGAAGGAGGAAAGTTGTCTAAGAGGCTGTTGAATGTTAGTTTCAAGGAAAAATTGTAAGAATATGGAACTCAGAACTGTGCCAGGTTTTTTTTGGCTCCTTTGGGAAAATACCTTCATTTTCCCTAATAGCTGTGCAGAGTTTTTATGGTAGTTGGATGACAAAAAGCTACCTATAAGAGCAAACAAGCCACTTAAAAACCCTTAAAAAAGCAAGGGAAAGCAGTCTGTACACTGAACATTGTTTTAGATATGAAGAAACTTAAGGGCAATAAAAAAGTTCTTTGCCTTTTGTACAAACAGGCTGCAATGAATGATTCCTTTGCCAGTCTATCAAGGGGACAAGTAAACAGGCATTCAACAAGGAATAACTGTAGATGGAGATCAAGCTTCAAAAAAAAATCCAACTGTCTTACAAAATAGAGTTGTTTCATATGAAAACAATGTTAAATCAGAATGTTTGCTTAGTGTATGCACTGATGTTGGTGAGAACAATCTGAGTTAAATAACTCACGGTTAGAGTGTATCACAGCTGCTAAATAATGATAACATCAGAGGTTAAGTAGCTAATGAAGTGAAACATGAAAGAACATCTATGCTCTTGACTCCTTTGAATATAGCAGTTTTGGTGAAACTATTGGGCTAATAAAAAATCTATCAGAAACATCAGCATTGTTAAAAGAACTCATGGCAAATACAGCTCTAACTCCTGATGGAAAATTGTTGAGTCGCCAGCTAAGCAATCCAGAAACAGAATATTCCTTACAAGGTTTTTCTTCTCTTTTCTTTCTTTTTGGGTTTGCTGTAAACTGAGATAGCTCTTAATAGAGTTTTTGTAGAAGATCTGGAATGCATAAAGTACTGTTTAGCAACAGAACTCACTAAATCCCAGAGTTAAGAGAAGCCATTAAAGAAATAGACTCTTGTTTCAAAAGAACTAACTATCAGAACTATCAAAGCTGATTATAAGCTCTGAACTTTAGAAATGATTTGCGTACTTCCTGTCTAGTTAAGAGAATCTTTCTCATAGTTATAGTGATAAAATGTCTTTTTAGAAATGTTAAATCTCTTCTAAATGTTAAGAAATCTTTTAGATGTTTGCTAAGTTAGATATATGCTAATGGTAGTCCTATAGAGTTTGCTTAATAGTTCTTATGAATATAAGTGTGTAAAATAGATCTATAGAATTTCTTTAAGACATGTAGTAGTAAGCTTATAAGAGGTGAAGACATGTAGGAAATGGCCATGCTATAAGTTTAAAGAAGTATATAAGAAATATATTTGCTAAGGTAGTCCTATAGAGTTGTAAGAAATAAGTATATGTTAATATGTTATATGTGAGTTTGTGAAAAAGTGTGAACATTGGGTGTGAATCTATGCTTAATGTATATGGTGAAGTAACTTGAGATACAGAAGACAGTGTCCTAGGAAACTGCAAGCTGGCAGTCTGAGGGGTTTCAAAAGCTCCAGAAGCCGCTAAGAAGCTAAGAATGGCAGACGTCAGAACCAGCACAGCAACCACGGACGGGCACCTGCAGCCGAGATCCATCGGAAAATCAGGGCAACACAGAAAAACCTGAGCTAGTAGCAAAAATGGTGCAGTTTAAAATGTTACTGTAACTAAAACTGTCTCTGGCTGACTTGGAAATGAAAGTTGCAGAGCCACTTGTTTGAACTAAAATTGTTAACTGCAAAAAGTTTTTGGTTGTAAAACATTTCTTCATATTTGGAAGTGAATGTCTAGGATCAGAATTTACTTTTTTTTGAACTTTTTGTACTTAAAAAATGAGATAAAACTACAAAAAGGTTTTGGTTATGGATTTCTCCATATTTGGAAGGCTGGTACCAGAATTATTTGAATTTTGAGACTTGAGAAATGAAATGAACACTAATGATTTCATTGCAATGGGACAATTTTGAATTTACTTATAATGATGACCTAGGAACTGTTTAAATGAAGAAATTTGTTTCTACCTAGGCTTAAGATGCAGTTTTGTGTATGTATATATGCTTTATTAACTGGTGATTCATGAATTGTTTTGAATTAAAAATGGAACTGTTTTATGGAACTGTTTATGAAAGATGGAATTACTTATAGAACTGGTTTTGTGTTAAAATGTGTTATAAACTGTTTAAATAGAGAAATTTGTTTTTTTAAATTACAAAGAAATGGGGGAAGTAATATTCCTTAGTCTATTTATTTTAAAAAATATTTTCTTGATTTGAGTGGATTAATGTTATGTTTTGTTAGTAACAAATGCAAATGGGTGCAATATGAGATTAAAGTGTAAAGAGTTTTATTGAGAAACTGCTTTTGGAGAATTGTGTATGTTTGGGCTTTTTCTAATTAGGTTTGAGATTTTGTTTAAAAGATTATTAAGAAAAGGTGGAGTTGTGAGTGAATTAAGGTTGAATGTATGTGTAGGATAGTAATGCTGTTAATGCACCCTGGTTTTGTGAAGTTAAGGAAACATTTAAGTTTGATGTGAAAACATCAGAAGTTTTTCCTATGTTCTGTTAGCAAGAAATTAAAATAGTTCTATTAAGAGTTTAAGTTGTAAGACTGGGAAAATTGTAACTATATATAGCACGATTTATGTTAATTCAAATGATTCTGTTAAGAGTTTGCTTTGAGATGTAAGATTGAGAGAATTATAACTATGTATAGCAATATTTCTGTTAACCTGTTAATGGCAATGATGAAGCTAAGGGATTCTTTAAGTTTGCAATTGCATTAAGAGTTTTTGGTTTAAAAAGGGCTTGATGCAGCTGAGACTGCTGTAGTCACCTTAGATCCAATCCAAAAAAGCAATGCCATCTTTATCATCCTCTACTCCCATCCTGGGAGGTGTGACAGCTATGGAGATTGCTGTGAGCTCTTAACAAGGAGTTGTTTTTTATATATTAAGAAAGGGAGACCTGTGGGAGCCCATCTTCAGGTTTCCTAGTGGCTTTACCCACTAAAGAGAGGATGACTGGACCACAGGCCTGAGTGCAGGTGCCTGAGATGGTCTGCACTTGGCTGTGCTGCGGGGAGGTCTTTTGCTCCACCCCTTGGCATTTCTATGAATACCCTAGGGCAGAGAGAGTCAGGGCCCGATGGAATAGGTTCCAGGCCCTTTCGAGGCTGTTCTGTATTTTCTATCTGTTTCTCCCCACTCTAATTCTTCTATCTAATATTTCCTGCTGTTCCTACTCAAGAGCACTCTAGGAGAAATATGGGGGTGGTGGGTAGCTCCCCCTACCCCGCCATACACTATGAACTCCAAAAATCTCTGTACTTGTGGTTCCACCTTAACCCCTCTAGTTTTTAAGCTTTCTACAAGTGAATCTTTGAAGAACCGCTTACTATTTTCCTGTCCCATTTCAGCACTAGGGAAATTCTAGTCTTATCCTAAGTTTTTTCTTACTCAACATTCCCATACCTAACCTTATATTTTTACTTAATTTTGATAGATAGAAATTAAGAGAGAAAGAAACCTAGACACAGAGAGATTCTCATTGCAGCCTAACCTCTCACTTTGGCTTTTCTTTCAGCCACTTTGCTTTATCTATATGCAATTTTACTCCCCAAAATAGAATACCATTGCCTTTACTTTTAATTCATTACCAGGCATGCCCCCTCCCCCTGCTGCTCCCACAACCCCTACTCTCCTTTCACCAAATCCCTAATTCTGGTGCCATCTGTGGGAGGCCGGCTCTCACTCTTTCCCGGGGTGCTCTTGAGGAGAGAGGGATAAAAAACATTTAGATAGAAAGACAGTGTGGAGAAGACAGACAGAAACACAGGATAGCTTTGGGAGGCCCTGGATCAATATCCACTGGCCTCTTCTGTCTCTTCAAAAGGGCTTGTTATAGGAATGAAAAGGGTCAGGGCAAAAGACCTCCTCCAGCACAGCCAAGTGCAGACCCTTCCAAACACCTGGTAACACTGCATGTGGTCAAGTGATCCCCTAATGCAGCCTTGCTGGGTAAAGCAAGCTCAAATCTCACTAGGAAACCTCTGTGGGCCCCTACAAACAAGAAACCCAGGATAAGTGCAGATACAGGTCTTAAATTTATCTGGAATTGGGCTTGGCTCCTTGTTGTAATTAGCTTTGGCTCTCAGCTTGACACAGTCTACAGTCACCTGAGAAGGGAGTCTGTCTCAATTAAGGGGTTGTTTGGATAAGACTGACCTGTGGTCATGTTTCTAGGGGCTCTCTTGACTGCTAATCCATGTAGGAGAGCCCAGCACATTGTGGATAGTACCATTTCCCAGGCAAGTGTTCCGTAGGAAAGCCGTTTAAGCTGCTGCCTAATGGAGCCAGCGACTAGGATTTCTCCATGATTTTGTTTCAAGTTCCTGCTTGAGTTCTGTCTTGATTTTCCTCAGTGATGAACTATAACCTATATACCCTTCCATCCCCAAGTCGATGTTTGGAATATAACTTTCTATAATGTGTTAGACTTGATTTTTCTCAATGATATCTTATAACTCCTTCATCCCCTGAGTCAACTTTGGCCAATGTTTTATCTCAACATCATGGATGACACCAGAACAGGAACTGGAAGTGGGGCGTTGCTGTTATAGATGTGACCCTATGGCTATTATGCCTTGGACTATTTTGTGAGAGGAATGCAGAAGCACTTGGAACTTTTGTCTGGAAAAGCATCTGAGTGATGTTCAGAGCTCAATGGGCCATTCTAGTTGCAGCTCGGAAGATATGAGTGCTGAGAGGCATGTAGACAGTGGAGACCTGGTTTGGGAGATATCAGAGGGGAGCAAGGACTCCTATCAAGCCGTAATAGGGACCATTCATGTCATATTTTAGCTGAGAGTCTGTGTGCTGTTGATCTGGACCTGAAGAACCAGCTGTGATGAGTAAGTGATCAGGACTAATGCCGAGGGCCATGAAAGTCTACACAGATGACAACTAGTATTCAACAGGTCAACCTACCAGACATGCTGGGGAGCCCCACTTGGCAAAGCCTCTGTCTGTAATTTTTCTCATGTGCCACTTCATTTCTTCCCTAAAAAGAACAGCTGCTAGGCTCCTTCCATAGCCCATTGGTAGTGTGTTTTACATCTTTTGGGCACATATATAGCTGTGGATGGTCAGGAAGATGATTTCTGCTTAATCTGTGTAATTCTGATGAATAAAAATAATATTAGAACATTTTTCATAAATGAAACAGGAAAGTAACAGTATTCTCAGTCACAAAGACAGCTAATTTTAGAATTCAGAATAAATTCAAAACAGACTAGCTACCCCTGCAGAGAATACACAAATGTAAGTTCCAGGTGTTTATTGCTGAATCAAGGTCAGACTTGAAGCACCTTTGGCAGATATATCCCCCAGCAATAATTGTCTTACTGCACGTACTCCTAGGCTCAGAGTTCAGCCAAGTAAGTGCTATTGTTAAGTCATGAATTTCAATGTCATTTTATGTCTGGGAACCCTAACCACTGAGGCTACGTGTTTGGCCAAGTATTACTCACTGCTGGTCAGGAGAAAAACTGTGACTTATGTGTTATGAGAATGGGTCTGACCCTGAAAATGTAACATATAATTGTGCAGAGTTGGGCAGAGGGAATGAGGAGAAGTATGGGTGTGTGTGGGTGTGTGTGTGTGTGCAGGAGAGAGCTGCTGTGCCAAGTGGGCTGTATGGAGCTATGGAGTGAGTGTGTGTAGAGTGTATGTGTGTGTGTGTGTGTGTGTGTGTGTGTGTGTGTGTGTGTGTGTTGAGTGAGGGATATAGCAGAATGGTCAGAGAGAAGTATGAGAGATGAAGAAGTGTAAGAGTAATTTGAGAGAGAAAATGAGTGAGAGAATGAGTGAGTAAATAATGAGTGAATGATGTAGAAGTGTGTGTGTGAGAGAGAGAAAGACACAGAGAGAGATGTGTGAAAGAGCTACTGCTATGTACAGGAGTTAGTGAAAGAACTGTGTAAAGTGCTGTATGGTAAGAGCTATGTATAGAGAGATAGATATATAGCTATATGTAAAGAATGTAACTGTGTGGAGACAAGGAAGATGAAGCTGCACAGAAAAGAGATGTAGAAGAGAAATGTATGTAAGAGAAAGTTGTGTAGCCATATGAAAATAGGTGTAACTGTGTATAGAGATGTATAGCCGTGTAGGAGAGAGATGTATGTATGCAAAGAGATTTTTTTAAAGGAGAGATTTTCTATTGAAGTAAAAAAGAAAGTTACCATCAGAAAGTGTTTCCTTATTTACCCTTCAGATAGATAGAAGCTTCTTTCTAAAGATCCTCAGGTAAAAAAGTTTCCTAAAGTCCCACTACTCTGAGGTCTTCTATTCACAACCCCCGGAGCAGTTCTGGGAGCTGGTCTCCCCAGGCTGCAATAGACTAAGGTGTTGAAATCATCTATGCTTCATCAGGAGGGTTGTGAAGTACTTACTCAGGGCCAGCACACAGGACCTGTGGTCCAACAGATCAAAATTATGCATGAAGGTGTGAGCCAAGCTGCTGTGAGTTCTGGAGTACAACAGTTATGTCACGCCCAGAAATTTGCTCCATTCAGCATGATGTTGTCTGTAGGCTTTTGTGTGTAGCTTTTGTCGTGTTGACATATGTTTTCTTCATTCCTAGTCTCAAGCTTTTACAATGAAGGTGTTTTGGATGCTGTTAAAGGCCTTGCCTACATCCATTACTACAACAACGTAGTTTTCAGTCCTGAGCCTATTAGTGTAATGTTTTACTGCTAAGGTTTTGAAAGCGATAGGTGATTCAAGAGAACACTGAGATGGAACTGGGGACTAAGGCCACACACCTGACATCTAAGATGAGGTCTGAAGAAGCACCCCTAAAGTAAAATGGAACTGGAAGAAAGACTCTGTTCTCCAGAGAACAGTACTGCCCATCTTGTAGGGTGTACAGCAAATATCCCTACAGAGATGAACTTTGAAGACATGTCTCTATTTTCTCTCCAGTTAATTTCACGTCAGTGAGTCAGCACAGGTCCATGTCCGACCCATTAGGAAGGATCCTTTCTTTTTCCTCTGGGCCCAGGCACATGTTCTTCCCAAGGCACATCCCAGAATTTAGCCTTCTCTTCTTTTCCCTATAGCTTTCCTTTGTCTTCACATCCTTTTCCTTGTATGCTTGCTGCACTCAAAGAAGAAAAGGGAATAAAAAAGTCAATAAAGATATTTCCTAATCTGATTTGTCTTAAAGATTAGAAGGAATTATGAGAGTTTAAATATTTAATAAATATTTGATTTGTACTGCATTCAAAGAAGTGATGATGATAACTTATGTTAATATTTAAGTAGATAACAATAATATTTTAGATAGATTAAATAATGATAATATTTAAGGTAGATAAACATGCTCTATTTTCTCCAAATTAGCTAGCCTGACTCCATGACATTTACAAGTATTACATACTAAGATCTACCCCATCCTCCTTTATACTCAGTTTCTGGGTTCAGTAAAGATGCTTCCTACAGTAATTCAGAGAGGAGGGACCTCTGACCTTCCTCAGAGGGGAATTGTCCCCTACCTGCTGGTGTTGCCCCATTACCATGGTCAGGTAAGGGCAGGTGGGGGACCCCTCTTGTTAGTAGAGATCCTTGGATTTCTTTTGTTGATGAGGTTTTCAGAAGTAGTTTGATTCTTTCTGAAATCTGTTCTCTACTTTTGGCCTTCTGAGTGCAGCTGTCATGGCTGTATTGGCCTCTTGTCTCTGTCCCCTTCAGGAACCTGAGGACCATTAAGTTTGATGGGGCGTGGAGGCAGGGGTGGTAGGAGGTGTCTGTCAAGGGCTTGCTATGCAGAGGGTGTTTCCAGCAGTGTGCAGTACCGACTCCTGATGGAGAAGACTCAGCTGGAGGATAAGGTGGACATGCTGAGGCAGGAGAACAAGAAACTGCTGGAGGATCGGGCCCTGCTGCAGCACTACTTGGGGGACTTGGAAGTGATCTGTAAGGGCCAAGAGGGAGAGATCAGAGACCTCCAGAACCAGGAACAGCAGGTAGGGACAAGCAGCTGGGTCAGGGTTAAGTCCAACACCATTTCGTCATGTAACATTAGCCTGTCTACCCATCAACCCACTTGTGCTTTAACTCATCACTATTCCTTCACACCATTCAGCCGCCCCCTCCCCCTGTTCATGATATACAATTGTTCATTTCTGTGTTCATGCATCTGTATTTCTGGGAAGTGAGTCTCTTGTGAGAATCAATTGGCAAGCAAACCCTGCTGCTCTGTAGTCCTGAAGCTGCCGGACAATGGTGCAGACAGGTCAATCACACATCACAACCTACATGTCACTATGATGGGAAGGGTGCTATGTACAGACTCGAGGAAGTGAGTTCCAGGTCCTGTAGCTCATTTGCTTTGCAGGGTTCATGTGAGATCACAGCAGGATGGGAGCAGCTTGCAAGTAGGAGAGCCCCCTGCAAATGTCAAATGAGTGGTTCTCTTTGTCACCTTGTTGGGTGGCATGTGGCTTTTCTTCCTTCTATTGTCTCAATCCCAAGGTGGTCTCTTCACCATGCCCAACTCTTGATTCACACTGACAGAAACGTCACTGGGAGTTCACCAGCAGTGTTTACTGTGTGTTTCCTTGACATGTGCTCCCATCACGGAGCTTGCAGTATGGAGCTGATGGGTTGCCCAGGGATGTGGAAAGGGCTTGTGACAAGCTGAGTGTTGGGTTGTAAGATCTGAGGCTTTGAGACAAAAAGTTCTCCAACCATCTCAACATAGTCTGACTAAGCAGAACGTATCCCCCTATGCAATTTTAATCCGGAGAGAGAGAGTGGAGTCATTGGATTCTTCTGAAAGAGCTGCTGTGCTTAGTCTAAACCTATGTGCTCATCTAGTATGATATTGTTTTCTCATCAACTTATTTTGTGCTCTCTCTCTCTCTGTGTGGGTAAGGGGAATGGAGGTAAGTTAGTGATGTAGTGCACCATGCATGTGGATAGCAGTTAAAGAGGCCACTTGGTTTGTCAGTCTCTACCCTGAAACAGGCATTCTTCCTTCCCAGAAGCTTGCTGTTTTGGTGAGACTGACTGACCAGCAAGCTCTTGGGATCCTCTCTGTGTGCTTGCACTTGTGTGAGAGTCTATTCATGCCTATGCTCAACACTCTACTAAGAACACAATCTTCTAATGAACAGGAGCCACTAAGACTGGAGGAGAGTCTGCAATCCCTGTGAAACAGAGAGAGAGCTGTTCTCCCAGAAAATGAACTTGGCAGTCAAGCTGCAGTATCACTTGACTGTGTCCCAGATGAGGTATGAGCCCAGGCTGGGAGTTGGGATTTGGATTCAAGTGGGTCTCTTCTACCTTGGATCTCTGCCTTTTGTGGGCTCTGCCTCTAGGTAAGGCTCCCAACCAACACCAGGGAAAGAACACTTCAGAGTATTGTGCTGGTGCAGTCAACATGAACCTCCCTCCAGGAAATAATGTACTTGATATTCAGTGTGTCTGTAGAATTGTGTCTCCCTTGCTCCCCTCTGAGTCCTTGTATGTTCTGAGCAGGGTTTCCTTGTACTCAGAGCTCTGCCTGCTTCTCCCTTCCAAGTCATTGACAATAAAGGTGTGTCTTCCCATGCTTGACTAAAATTACATTTTCACTGATGGACATAACTGGTAGAGATGAGAGTCCCACCCTTGGTCACTGTATATATGACACTGGCTGTCTTCATTGTTAATCCATTTCCCATGTGAAGTGTTCTATGGATATAATGAGTTGAATCATTGCCGTATGACACAGGTAGATGTCTCTGCTGCAGGACTGTTCAGAACCTTCACAGAGTGTTGTGTAAGAGATTCCTCTAGAGAAGCAGGATGTAGATTCTCAGCTCTAATCCTAAGGAAAACAGGATGTTTGCTTTAATTAAAGAGCCCCTGAAGGGCCCGTGTTCTCAGGCACACATTTCAGAAAATGCTCCCTCATGATAGGCTCCATCTTGCATATTGTCTGGATGCAAGGTTCCTTCTGGGCAGGAGGCCTGAGCATGCCTCATGACCTTGACCAGTTGTCTAAGCTGAAATGTTGTATTAAGTCTATCTATAAAATGAGGTGTTCCATGAATAACTTACCATGAACATGGTGTGTATCTTTTTATGGTGTTATCTATGACTTTAATTCACTATTAATTTTGTCACACTGATGTCCCTGGACTGTACGAGAAACTCCTGTTCTTTTTCATAGGTCAGATCAACTTCTGACAGTTGATAAAGTCAGAAAAAATTCAAGGGCAAGCTACTCTTTGACCATTGTTCATTAGGGGTACAAACAATGACTTCTGTCAAAAGATCAATGTTGAGTGTCAGGCACAATTGCATTTTCATGAGGTAACAGCTTGACAGCTGACATGGCAGGTCCCCACCAGGACTTTGCCCTAACTGCCATCCTCCTCCAGATCAGAACTCCAACATGAACAGGAGCAGGGCTCAGCCCATGATGACAGCCTCTTGCAGACAGAGCTGCTGCAGCAGGGACACTAATTGCCACAGTCAAGTGAGCCACCAAGGCATCCCATCCCCAGCAACATGGCATTCATGAGGTGGCTGTTCCTCCTTGACTCTGGTTTCCTATGTGTGGATAGGCTCTGATTATGTCTATCCAGTGACAGAGCAAGGAAGCTTCTGGATCGGATTGCCTTTCCTTCTTTCACAGCACCCTTTCAGGGAACTGAGGAGGCTGAAGGAAGCCACAGACAACTGAACCCATGACATTCTCCACTACAGCATCAAAACCTCCTCCGAACAAGACATGTCCTTCTAACTGTCATCTCAGCATCGAGGCAGACACCAACC
The DNA here is from genome assembly GCA_902168405.1 of Peromyscus aztecus. Lineage (NCBI taxonomy): Eukaryota > Metazoa > Chordata > Mammalia > Rodentia > Cricetidae > Peromyscus > Peromyscus aztecus. The sequence goes on from CABHPQ010144017.1 coordinate 36,267, forward strand.
TCCCTGTGGGTGTTCTATCCCAAACCCGGTCCATGTGTCTGCTGGCTTACTGTTTCTGGAGTAAAGAAACTATCAGAAAGAAGCTTGAGATGCAAAACAACCTGCCAAGAATTACTCAGAGCCCTGACATCCACCAGCAAGTGGGAACAATAGCATGGAGGGAGGACATGTTTCTGCTCACAATTACTCTGAAAGTTTGTTGCTGAGAACATTTGTAAGCTGATTGAGTCCTCAGTCCTTCATATGTGGAGGGAAATCTGGCAAGGGGGTCTGTGATGATGCCATGCTGCTATCCAGACAGACCACGCCAAAAAGCATCAAATTCTCATGTTGTTCAGTGCTGAAGCTACTGCATGTCTTGCACATGTGACGCTGAAGTTAATGCTCTACAGAGATGACAACGGTCCCTTGATAGTTGTTTACTGATTTGTTCTCCCATTAGGAAATCGATGGCAGATTCTCCTCTGTCACAGCCTTGATTGAGGTGAACTGTCCTGAGAAAGGATTTATAGAGGATGTCAGAGTGACCTTTTGTGTCTTTGGACAGCAGATGCTCCCCATGTCCTTTTTTGGTCTTGAGTAGGCACACAGACATGTGTTTGCTGAAAGAATATTATAGTGGCCAACATACTATAGGATCATCCTTGGTGAATGCTTGACCTTCAAAGCCCCACAGTGGCCTGACTACACTTGTCTTGAAAAGGTTATTACAATCTGTGCCTGCCTTCCTGTTATGTGTCCAAAGCTGCCCACAGGGTGTAGGCCAGTGCCACTAAATCTGCATGAAGAAAATGTTCTTTAGTGTAAATGTCTTTGTTTGGTTTTTGGGTTTGGGTTTGCTTGCTTTGAGATTTTGGTTTTGTTTTGGTTTGAGGTTTTGTTATTTGTTGGTTCTTTCTTTTGTTCTTGTTTTTTTTATCTGATATATTACTAAGGCTATAGCACACACACACACACACACACACACACACACACATGCTCTATTTAAGCCCTCATTGAGTAAATTGACCATATTTTCATAAATAAAAAAGGCAATTTCCAACCCTTCATTCTTAAACTAGACTTTTAATCAGGTGTGGCAGCACAGTCCTGTAACCTCAAAATTCAACAGGCAGAGATGGATCTCTGCAAATTCCAGGTGGCTTTGGCTACATTGTAAGTTCCTAGTCAGACATGGCTGCAAAGGAGGATGGTATCTTGGGTGTGGACGGCATGACCGACTCCATAGATATCTGTTGTAGCCCACTAGGTTTCCTAATGGCTGTACCCAGCAGGACTGCATGGGAGGTTGATTGAACCACAGACCTGGCTACCAGGTGTTTGTAAGGGTCTAACTAGCAAGGGGAGGTCTTTTGCTCCACCCCTTGGCATTGTTATAAATAGACCTTTGGAATAAAGTTCTGGGCCCGTTTGAATAAGGATCCAGGACCACTCGAGTCTATCCTGTGTTTCTCTGTTTTCTCTCCCCCATGTTTCTAACTAAGCCTCTTATTTCTCATTCCTTAAGAGTCCCTGGGTTAAATAAGTTTGGGGGCTAGTATCTGAACAGAGACAAAGAAAAAGATTAAAAAAAAATAACTCTAGAGCTTGGTGAAAGGATTGAAGGGGGAGTTGTGAGTGCAGACATGCCAATAAGGAACCAAAAAATGAAGGCAACAGTATTTTATTCTCAGGCATATAGGGTAGGCAGTGAAATGCCATGAGGCTGCAGCGTTAGATTTCTCTCTCTCTCTCTCTCTCTCTCTCTCTCTCTCTCTCTCTCTGGAAAATAAGAGAGTGTAGCAGTATAGTGCAGGAAAAACTTAGAAGTGTAAGGTAGTGTAGAAAATTTTACTTAAGTTAGGCAACTAGACAGAGAAACTTAAGTTTTCAATCTTTTAACTTTGGAGTTTCGAACGCAAACTAGGAAAAAAAATCTATCTTTTTTGAGCTTTATGGGCTGAGAAAAGCTCTTCTTTGAGCTTATTGGGTAGAAAAAAAGATTCCTATGGAAGCTTTTGGCCTCGGGACAGCTAAATTGTTTAAAAAAGCAACAGAGGAAAGAGATTTCCCTGCAGTGGGTGGGGACGGAAAAGAAAACCCTCTGCTAGGTCAGCAGTGCAACACCTTACCCTCAGAATTAGTTCCCTCCTGGCCATGAAGCCAAAAACGTTTAGAGAACAGAAGTCTTAGGAAAAACTTAATCTTTCTCTCTTGAACTAAAAGCTGTCTTAATAAACTTGCTGGCCTTTCTCTCTCTTGAAAAAAAAAATAGATAAAAAGCCTTTCAGAACTTTCTCAGTTTAAAAATTAGTTTCACCTGGGTGGGAAAATCCTGAGACAAGGGCCTGACGAGAAAGTGCAGGGCAGCTTGAGAATGCTGCTGGTGCCCAGAAGGCAGGGAAGTCAAGCTGTGGCTGCCTTAGCAGCTGAGTGGGCGTTAAAGACACTATCTGGGGCAGGAGCCTGCCAGGACAGGATGGGGAGCTATCCAGGGAGACGCTTTCTTTTCTATCAGAGAAAGGACCTTTGGGAACAAAAGTTTTTGGTTTGCCTCACTGACCCAAGTGAAGCCCTAGGGTTTTTACCTTAGGCAATAAGCCTCAATCTGAGCATGCAGACAAATGCGTGCAGACCTGCTCAGGAACTGGGTCAGATAAAAGATCTAATTAGACAGGTATACCTCTTAAACGGTGGCACAGGCATCCTAAAGCAAGCTTAGGAAAGAAAAATCTCCCGTTGCAAAAGTGAAACCCTGTAAAGAGAACCGGAAGGTTGCTAGGGTATCCAAAAGGCTTTCTGGGAAATGTGCTATCAATGCAGGTTTGACCAGAATTTCATCCTCAGCCTGAAGCAAGGTTTTCAGTAGAACAAACTGAAAGTTCTGGTGTAACAGAAACATTTGTCTGAATTATGGCACAGGAGAGCTGTTATGAATTTGGGCAAAGAGATGGCCTCTAGTTAGAAACCATCAGCAGCTGAGCATTTCTGCTGGTTACGGAACAGCTGAGAGAGCTTGGCAGTGGGAAAGGTGACTTTGGGGTGTGGCTTTGTCTGAAAAGCTCCCTAGCAACAAGTGTTACAACCCCATAGCAACAGTACTCACTAAATCTTAGCATTGAAAGAGCCATTGACTGTGGGGCGTTTACCCACCAACCCCACAGCTCCCCAGAGTTTTCTTGAGTGTGAGCAGCAGGAAATATTAGATAGAAGGATTTATTGCGGAGAATCTTGCGGAGATAAACAGACAGAAAAAAGGATAGCCTCGAGAGGGCCTGGAACCTTTTCCAACGGTCCCCGACTGTCTCTGCCCCAGGGTTTTTATAGAGATGCCAAGGGGTGGAGCAAAAGATCTCCTCCCCCAGGCCAAGTGCAGACCATCTCAGACACCTACACTCAGGTCCTAATCATCCTCTATGAGAACCTGCTGGGTAAAGCCACGAGGAACCCGAGAACGAGCTCCCACAGGTCCCCCCTTCTTAATATATAAAAAATAACTATTAATGGCTTACAGCAATCTCCATAGCTGTTACACCTCCCAGTATGGGAGTAGAGGATGATAAAGATGGCATTTCTCTTTTGAATTAGGTCCAAGGTGACTACAGCAGTCTTAGCTGCCTCAAGCCCTTTCTAAACCAAAAACTCTTAAGGTGACTACAAACTTAAAGAATCCCTTAGCTTCATCATTACCATTAACAGGTTAACATAAATATTGCTATACATAGTCACAATTCTCTCAATCTTACAACTCAAAGCAAATTCTTAACAGAACCATTTGAATTAGCATATATGGTGCTATATATAGTTAACAATTTTCTCTGTCTTATAACTTTAACTCAATCATTTGACTTTTCTTGCTAACAGGACATGGAAAAACTTCGATGTATTCACATCAAACTTAAATATTTCCTTAACTCCACAAAACCAGGGCACATTAATATCAATAGGTTTCTGCAAACATAATTCAATCTCATAACTCCTCCTTTTCTTTATAATTTTTTAAACAAAATCTCAAACCTAGTTAGAGGAACCCAAACTTATACAATTCCTACAAACCCATATTGAAAAGCAATATTTTCAATCTAACCATTAACACACTTTGAAAACTTTTTTTTTTTTTTGAGACAGGGTTTCTCTGTGTAGTTTTGCGCCTTTCCTGGAACTCACTTGGTAGCCCAGGCTGGCCTTGAACTCACAGAGATCCGCCTGCCTCTGCCTCCCAAGTGCTGGGATTAAAGGCGTGCGCCACCAACTTTGAAAACTTTTAGCAAAACATCCAAAAGCAGTTTCTTAATAAAACTCTTTACACTTTAAAAGTAGTCTCTTAATATACCCCATTTGCATTTATTACTAAAAAAACATGACATTAATCCACTCAAACAACAATTTTTTAAATTAAGTAGACTAAGGAATATTAACTCTCCCTTTTCTTTATAATTTTTTAAACAAAATCTCAAACCTAGTTAGAAAACCCAAACTTTTCCATTTAAACAGTTCCATTTGTAACAAAACCAGTTCTGTACATGATTCCATTTTTACATAAACAGTTCCACAAAACAATTGCATTTTTAACACAGAACAATACATGAATCACCAGCATATATGCATACACAAAACTGCATCTTGAGTCAAGGTAGAAACAATAAATTTCTTCATTTAAACAGTTCCATTTTTAACCCAATTCCAGCAAACAGTTCCTAGGTCATTACTATAAATAAACTCAAAATTGTCCCATTGCAATGAAATCTCTATTGTGCATTTCATTTCTTAAGTCTCAAAATTCAAATAAATTCTGGTACTAGCCTTCCAAATATGAGAAATCCATAACCAAAATCTTTTCGTAGTTTTATCTCATTTTAAGTTCAAAAAGTTCAAAAAAGTAAATTCTGGTATCAGGCTTTCACTTCCAAATATGAAGAGACATTGAAGAGACATTTTACAACCAAAACTTTTTGCAGTTAACAATTTTAGTTCAAACAAGCATCTCTGCAACTTTTGTTCTCACAGACAGAGACCTTTCTAGGTACAATAGTATTCTAAACCACACAGTTTTTGATGTTAGCTCAGGTTTTTCTGCGTTGCGTCGATTTTCCACAGATCTCAGATGCGGATGCCTTGTGCTGGTTCTGGCGTCCGCCATTCGTAGCTTCTTAGCGGCTTCTGGAGCCTTTGAAACCACCCAGACTGCCTACTTTGCAGTCTACTGGGACACTAACCTTCTGTGTCTTGGGTTCTTTCACCATATACATTAAGAATAGATTCACACTTAACATTTACACTTTTTTTTTTTTTTACCAACTCACATACAACGTATTAACATCTACTTATTTATACTCCTAAAGAAAACAATAGAACTACTTTATTTCTTATTACTTCTTATATACTTCTTATCTTGTTTCTTATTTAAACTTACATGTACAACTAGTACCTTTACTTCTTACAAGCTTATTACTACGTGTCTTAAGACTACCTTAGATATTTCTTGCAAGCTTATATTCTTAAAGGAACTCTATAGATCTAGTTTTCAAACTTATACAACGTATTAACATCTACTTATTTTTAACTCCATCTTTTTCTACTTCTTACTCTTAATTATTATCACTATCTCTATTAGAAAGATTCTCTTAACTAGACAGGAAGTATGTACATCATTTCTAAAGTTTAGAGTTTATAGTTGGCTTTGTTATAAAACACTGGGATTTAGTGAGTGTTGTTATAGAATTGTGATAGTTGTTGCTAGGGGATTGTAACATTCTCGGGACAAAGCCACACTCCAAAGTTGCCAAGTTCTCTCAGCCGTTCCGGACCGGCAGAGATGCACTGTCAGCGGTAGACAGTTTTTAACTAGAGGCTGTCCCTTCACCCAAATTCATAGTAGTTCCCCTAAGTGCTTCAATTCAGACACACGTTTCTATTACAGCAGGACTCTTTGTTTGCTCTACTGAAAAACTTCACTTCATGCTGAGCGTGAAATTACCGTATTTAGCTGCTGTAAAGCTCTTCACCAAATATTGCACAGCTATTAGGTGATATGAAGTGTTTTTCTAAAGGAGCTAGTAAAGCCAAAAGCGGCACAGCTCCGAACTCTGTTTCCTCACTGTTTGCATTAACCAGTGACAAAACCTCAGAAACACTAATTGAGCCACTTTCATTCTGGTTCCTTTATAGGAACGTCATTGGAGCTGACCCTTCCTTAGTTCCACACTCCTTACTAGACGCTCCAGTAACCACTGAGCTTCATTCTCCTCTTGTGAAAAAACACAAACATGTCCTCAACCCCATACTAACACAGGATCGGGACCCATCCATAATCCCGAGCAGGGATCTTTCCATTTCACTTGAGCAAAAGTCGCTTGGGTGCCACTGTGCCAAAATCTGTCTTTCCCAGGTTGTGCACTAGCCATTAAAAATCCTGAATAAGTGCCAATGGTCACATGTACATATTTTAATTTGCCAAATTCTGCAGTATGAGTAACATCCATTTGTCATAGATGATTAGGAAGATGATCTCGAAGGTTTACCCCTAAGTGAAGGATAGGAAAATATTTTGGACATACCCCACATCATTTAACTATTTGACGAGCTGCTTCTTTGGTAAGATTGAATTGCTTTCTTAAGCTTTTACTATTTTGGTGATGAAAAGCAGGCGACTGTTGAGCCATTTCCACTTGGGATAATGCTACTATCTTTGTTAGCTTATCAGCCATTGCATTACCCTCAGCTAAAGGACAAGGAAGATTAGAGAGCTCTAATATGGCCCACAAAGCATGGCAGCTTTCTTTTGTGGAATTGTGTCTTGAATTTGTTGAAACATTTTGACTTGATTGTTGTTAGTTCCAATATTTTCACCAAAACTGTTACTATTCAAAGGAGTCAAGAACATAGATGTTCTTTCATGAAACATATCCTTCATTAGCTTACTTTGAGAAAAAGCATTTTCAGGATTTAGTATTTTCATTTCATTAGCTTTAACTCCTGATGTTATTAGCAGCTGTAATATTTAGCATTAATTTTTTTTATAAGGAACTTTTAGGTGAAGCAACTCTTTTGTAAAACAGCCAGATTTTCTGAAGTTTGTTTCCCATCTATAAAGCAGTCATTTCTTTTTGAATGCCTGTTTCCTTGTATCCTTATTAGCTTTGCAAAGGAATTACTCATTGCAGGCAGTTTGTTCAAAAGGCAAAGAACTTTAATTTCAACATAAGTTTCTTCATATCTAAGACAACGTTCAGTGTATAAACTGCTTTCCCTTGTTTTAAGGATTTTAAAGTGGCTTGTTTGCTCTTAAAGGTAGCTTTTTGTCATCCAACTACCGTAAAAACTTTGCACAGCTATTAGGATAAATAAGGCATTTTACCAATGGGGCCCCAAACCGCGAAGCACCTAGTTCCGTGTCCTTTCAATTTTTCATTGAAACTGACACTTAAACTCTTAGACAATTTTCCTCCTTATTCTTTGAAAAGCTGTATTTTAAGTTTACCATGAATGTATTTTTGAGCTGACAAAAGTGTTTCAGGGCAATGTCGCCATCTTTAGCGGAAAAACTACCTTTCCCAGAATGCATTTCCCTTATATCAGTCCATAATAATATCAATCCCTTATATCAGTCCCTTATATCATTTCCCTTATATCAGTCTTTTCCCATAGTTCTTTTTGCAT
>CABHPQ010144019.1:31647-58304 GCA_902168405.1 Peromyscus aztecus
AAAACAGTCACTGAGAAAAACATCAAAGAAGAATGAAAAACATTCTGACAGACTTACCTTGGACCCGGACAACATGCTGGACAACATTTTTGTTCCTCTTCCAATCCCGACCACTACGAAAGAAAGAAATAATATGACAATCTATTCTGAAATCAAAGTCTGTCAAACATCTGCATATCTTGTTTATAATTTACTGGCCTATGCAGTTCAAGGTTATAAAAAATACACATTAACAGAATTTGGAGTCACTATTAATCCAGCTAGATGATGTTAGGCAACTAAGAATTCTGAATAGGGAAAAAGAGAAAAGAGTATTTTCCCATTCCCACATATTAAACACAGCAGATGCCTCAACCCAGCCAACTACAGGATGGAGATTCAGAGCCGCCCCAAAGGATGCGCTGGGATTGTGTATGGGTACCATAAAATAGACATGGTACAATTAGCCATGTTCAAGTGGGCAGATGAAATCCTGACAGGATTCATTACTAAACAAAATAAAAGCATCATCGTAGCTACGAACCATGACAGATGATTAGGAGCAGGCAGCACCCGATCCAGAAAAGAAAAACATGGCTGATCAGCCACAGAAAACAAACAAACAAACAAACAAACAAACAAACAAACAAACAAACAAAAACTAGAGCAGGAATGGGGGCTAAGAGAACCACTTCAACCCAGACCGGCCAACCACAGCAGGCGGCTGTAGTTCTCGTCTATTTTAAACATTACTTATTGCTTGTCTGACCTTCATTACAGTGACTTGCTTTAAACTACTAGGGCTGGGCAGCTAAGGCCGTAGCCTGGGGGAATTCTGTTCCCCCAGCTCTGTTGCTGCCGCTAAAGGTAGTTCTAACTAAATCTCTGTTGTTCTAATAAAACTGGAGATTCAAAGGCTAGGGTGAAAACCTGTGAGCTCAGAAAGGCAGAATAGCAACTGGCCAACTTTCTCTCTTTGCTGGCTACCTGGAAACACTCCCTTTCACACCGCCCCAACTGAAAAACCCACGCTAAGCTCCTCCCTGCTACTTCCTGTCAACCAGTTGCTAATCCCACCTCTCTGAACCCAGTTTAATTTTATTTAATTAATGCAAAAGCAACACATCTTTACATAGTTAACAAATGCAGCATGAACAAATGTACCACATCTTTGCCTAGTTAAACAAATATTCCACAACTTATCCTTACACACCACAGCTCACGAGGGAGAGGAGAGGGGATTTAATAATTTCTTTTTATAAAAGCAGGCAATTTTTTTGTACGGCTCCAAGTATTTACCTTAAGAAAAGAACATAATGTAATCGCACAACTCAGAATTCAGAGGAAAAATGGCTAAAGCTGAAAAAGACTATCATCAGTATTTGAGCAGCTTACCATTTAATTTCCACTCTGTACTTTCATTCATATCTCATTCCGTCCTTCTAAGTTATATCATTATCTCCAGCTCAAACGTGAAGAAACTGGGGACTGCGGAGACTAAGAATGTTGGCCACCTTTTCACAGCCCAAGAAATACAAGGTGGAGTTGAAGTTCAAACCAAACTGTGTGTTCTCCTCACCCTGCCACCCGCACCAATCACTGCACATCTACCTACCCCCCAGCCTTCCTTTCCTAACCTAGATCACTTCATAACTGTTTCTGAAACCCTCACTGTGCACACTACAAAGTTCACAACAAACCTTCATGAGGCCCAACTCACAAGTCCCAGCCCCGTAGTATTCAAAGTTCAACCCTCAAAATATAGCTCAAGTCTCAACTCATTCATACCCCAGACCCATCTGAATGCCCATGCCACTCACTAGGATCGGTCCTTTACCTGTAAGTAGAATCATAATAGTTCAAGATCTGAGATAAAAGGCCACCTGCCTTCAGTAGCTCTGAAGAGCTCAGGACTCTTCGAATGGCAGCACTTGCTAACACTGATGGGGCAAACACTTTGTATAACAGCAACAAAGATTTGATAATTGATCACATGCAGATGAATTCCTGGTCAATACATTTTGAGCAGCTACTCCGTGCGTGCACAGTCCTGAGAGGACAAGAAAGAAGCCAGAGAACTATTTCTGACTTTGAAGCTTGTGTTCTCAGGGGAAGCAAAATACAAACAGGGAGAAATCACAGTGTTTAAAACTGTTGTCCCAATTAATGGGTGAATAATGCTAACTGACATGTGGTAGTGTATGTAAGTGTCAACATGAACAGAGAGAGGAGCCACTGGGGGAGGGTAAGAAGGACACCCAGAAAGCCGAGGCCAGAGAAGGCTTCAATCAACACAGCAAGTGGAGTGAGTTGGCAGGGAACGTGTGGGAAGAGAAGCATGTTCTAAAGGAACAAACTGCAAATTCTCAGACACAGAGTGGGGCAGTGGGTTCATCAGCCTTACAAGCAGGTTAACATGGGTGATTTTAACTCAGCTACATGCTGCGCTATGACAATGGCTTCCAGCCTAATTAGATGATCTAGAATGCTGGAATTTCAAGGAGACACTTGAGAGTCACCCAGATTAATCTCTCATTTAATATTCAAGAAGAACCAAGGTGAAAAAATGAGGAAGTTAGTGGAAGCAGAATTTGGAGAACACTGGTCCAGCAGTGGTATCCAGGAAGAGCACCTCCAGTTGGGACCTACAGAACAGCAGCTCTTTCAAGAAGGGCTGGATGAAGAGTCAAGGGATGGATTTTGCAGTTTTGCTTGGTGGTGACTCTCCACACTCCATCCCCAATGCCTGCACTTGCATTTGATCATGCAAAATCCTATTTTGTACGTATTGTATAGGTACAGAACTGAGTAAGACTTGGCTTTAGCCATCAGAGTTACATCCTAACAGGGAGACAAAGGTTGCCAAACGTTAAGAGGGCAGTCCTCGAGTGTAGAAGAAGAGTCTCAGTTGAACCTGGAAAAGTCAGTACAGGAGATAAGAGAAACTGCAGTTATAAGAAAGCAGACACATGGCCTGAGAAATGTGGAATGTAGGCGGTGTTCCTCTGTGTCCCAGCAGCCACTAGCAAATAACCACTCAGAGACTTATTATTAATTATAAATGCTCGGCTGATAGCTCAGGCTTGTTAGCCACTAGTTAACCATAGAGGCAGTGGTGGCACACACCTTTAATCCCAGTACTTGGGAGGAGGAAACAGGAAGATCAGGAGTTCAAGGCCACCTTGGGATATAAGAAATTGATTAATCTAAAAGAGAAACAGAGTCAGTGGTGGTGGGGCATGCCTTTAATCCAAGCACATGGGAGATGGAAACAGGAATACAAGGCGGGAGGAGACAGGATCTCCAGCCCATTCAGTCTGTGGATTCCTAGAGGTCAGAAGTCTCTAGTGGCTGCTTCTCTGATCTTTCAGCTTTCATCCTCAATATCAGACTCCAGGTATTTATTGTTAAGACTAATTAGGATTGTGCTTCATCTACACATTCACCTGAACCCCCACCCCCAGGGCAGATTCTGGCTTTAGATGAACCAAAAGGAAGCCCCTCATTTCCTGTGCTGCCTCCCCTGTTCATCAGCACCTTTATTTTATTCTTTTAAAAAAGCTTTTATGGGGCCAGGCATTGGAAGCAGGCTTTAACTAGCACTCAGGGAGCAAAGGCAGGTGGGTTAAATCAAATAAAGTATCCTGTAAAGCAATAAAGGTCTGTTTCTAATACATGGGGATGGAGGTGATGAGAGGCCCAGTCTATACATTCCTGTGCCTACAGATACAATCTCAGAAAGTTTTCAAATATAACTAACCTGTGGATACACACCTTAACAGTCCATAAAGAGAAGACTTCAGAACCTCTTCCAGAGTTTCAAAACAAGAAACTTAAAATGACAAATGATTTTCCTCCTCTCAGTCAATACTACCAAGTTTTCTTCCACAAGCAATTAAACCAGAAGTCTCTGTGAGAAACAAATGGCTTTCCCTCAAGAACTGTCAGGTTTATGTTCTAAAAAGTACTAATCTGAGATTATATTAGATCCAGCAATACCCCAAAGCTGTACTACACCTTGTCAGTAGCCCTACAACTATCCCATGCCCAAAGACTAATAAATAGCTAGGATTTATTCTTTGTAGTATATTTATGACTGACTGAGATGACTGACATAGTAGGGATGTGCCAGGGAGAGACTGGAGAGATCCCCACTCCAGCTTCCCCTCTCTCCCTCCTGCTTAGAGGAGATACTTGGCTTGCTTTTTCAACAACAATACTGAAATGCAACATCACACATACAGTGCTTCTCTTGGGGAAACATGTCAGAAACACAGCACCGAACACTTGATTTGGCATTGGGAAATGGTCACCCAGGCCCCCGTGCCTGTGTGGTAGCACAGAGTCCCAGATTCCTAGAAGGAAGCGGAAGTCCAGAGTCAAACAGCAAACCATGTGTATGACATAGGAAAGGGAGGAAATAGTTCCTACAAAACAGGTCCACAGACAGCAGCCACACCTGTAGTGGGTAGCCATTCCAGTTTTAATCTGGAAGTCCCAACCCCCATTGAGGCTTTGGTAACTATCACGCCTACAAGGCGGGACCAAGGGAGGGCCCCCAAGACCTGAGATCTGGACGTGCGGCGCACTCTTGCTGGTGGGGCCCGGGCGCTAGAGGTGGATGGAGGAGAGCTCTCCAGAGAACATCGCCGGACTACTGCTGTGTCTTTCCCAGAACCTTCAACCTACCTATTCCTTCATTTGTAAGTTACGCCATTAAATAAATCTCCTTTTAACTACATGGAGTGGCCTTAATAATTTCACCAATACACACCCACAACTTTCTAAACATAACGGTTTCATACCTGGTGTGTTAACTGTTCTGCTCAGATTCAAACCTTTGTTCAAAACCCTGTGCACCACAGAAGAGGTGATGGTGGTGTGTGTGTGTGTGTGTGTGTGTGTGTGTGTGTGTGTGTGTGATATGTGTCCTGTGTGTGCTGTGTATATGTGTGCTGTGTGTGCTGTGTGTGTGTGCTGTGTGTGCTGTGTGTGTGTGCTGTGTGTGCTCTGTATGCTGTGTGCTGTGTGTGCTGTGTGTGTGTGCTGTGTGCTGTGTGTGTGTGTGTGCTGTGTGTGTGTGTGCTGTGTATGCTGTGTGCTGTGTGTGCTGTGTGTGTGTGTGTGTGTGTGTGCTGTGTGTGCTGTGTGTGTGTGCTGTGTGCTGTGTGTGTGTGTGCTGTGTGTGTGTGTGTGTGTGTGTGTGTGTATGCTGTGTGTGCTGAGTGTGCTGTGTGCCTTGCACCACTCAAGGGCTTCCTAGAAGAAGCCCTGTAAGTACAGTACAACTAGAACTTCCAAGGTGTGCTGAGGAGCCCAGCTTCAGATGACTTAATCCGCATTCACCTAGCATTCCTGGTATTAAAGGAGAGTGCCAGTACACGTCCTTCATGTCTCTTACCCAGAACACCTTGTGCAGCACTGTCCAGTGTCCCTCCATGTCCAATTTTCAATGTCTGCTTTTGCCTCTTGTTCCATTCTGGAGTTGGCATTCCAGCTTCTACGAGAGTAATCGGGATGAAAAGAGTAATTACCCAGGTAAGTCAGGAGGAATGTGGATGAGAAGACGACCTAGTCAAACAAAAGACACAGTGCAAATGTGAGGCTAGGCCCACTCAACTAGCAAAACCCACATTTTAAAATGTATAGCAAGCTGAGTATGGTGGTGCATGCTTTTAACAGTGAGTTTGAGGCCAGGGTGGTCTACATAGTGAGTTCCAGGCCAGCCAAGGATACCTGAGCCCCTGGGAATAGCCCTGTTGGTAAAGCAGTTACCACTCACGCATAAAGCCTTTCTTCAATCCTCAGGACACACACGAAAGAAAAAACTGGGTGTGGTGACATGAATTTATAATCACAGAGCTAAGCAAGGTGAGAGAGACGTGTCTTGAAGACATCTACTTGGTGAGTTCCAGGCCAGTGAGAGACCTTGTCTCAAAATAGTGTGGATGGTGCCTGAGGAATGACACCTCAGGTTGACCTCTGACCTCCACACACATGTATCCACATGCACACACACAAATGTATAGACACTTCCTAAACAAAAGAACAGTACTTCAAAATTGGTCAACTAGAATCTAGAACTAATTTTTTATGAAAAAAATTCTTATTTATTTATCTATCTATTTATTTGTTTGCTGTTTATGGATGCTTTGGTTGCATGTATAGCTGGGTACCACGTACATGCAGTGCCCAAGGAGGCCAGAAGAGGGCATCAGGGCCCCAAGAACTAGAGTTACAGATAGACATGAGACCCCAGTGGATGCTGGGAATCGAACCTGAGTTCTCCAGAAGAACAGCCAATGTTCTTACCTGATGAACCATTTTTCCAGCCCCAGGAAAAACAATTTCAAGCGTGTCAATATTTAAGCTAACTCAATGAATTCTAGTAATATCCCTGTAGTTAGAAATGATAATAAGCTGGTTTTGGCACTTGCCGCTAGTTTTAAAAGTCCTCAGCTAACATCTCTAAATGTTTTCAGTTTCCTCTGTCCTTCCCTGATGCTTGCTAACCTTGAAAGCATATCTCACACAGGGCTAATTCTACACTGAGTTCTTGAGCTAGTTTTATTTGTTGCCCTCATGATCAAAACTTTCAATTCACTAAAAAAGTAATCTCAGAAAAGCATAAGGACAAGTACAGAGCAGTTAAGTTGCCTCTTGATTTCTGAAGCACTGTTTTATTGAAAATGGTTCTCCTCTCATAAAAACATCCCAACCCTGTATCCCCTCCTTCCACTCCTCCCAGGCTCCCCTCTCCCCCAGATCCACTTTCCCTCCATTTCTCTTCAGAAAAGAGCAGGCCTCCAAGATACAATAAGACAAGGTAAAAGCCCTCACATGGAGGCAGGACAAGGCAGCCCGACAGGAAGAAAGAATCCCAGGAGCAGGCAGAGCCAGAGACACACCACTCCTGCTGTTAGGACTCCCACGAGAACACCAAGCCAGCAGTCACAACATACACAGAGGACCTGGTGCAGACCCGTAAGGATCCTAACCCAGCTCATGCCACATTCCCGGCATTATGACACCGTCCGACCTGTACCCTGTCCCTCAGCCCACTGACACAGGGGACAGGAAACACGACAGGAAATGAGAAGAGGGCAGGGCCAGCAGTGGGAGTGGAGAAGACAGACGGAACATTCAGAGGGCTGTGCTGGGTCACCCAGCCTCACAGCATGACTCCCATCCCACTGGTTCAGAATCTCGAGATCAGGCATACAGTCCCAGAGTCACTCGGACTACAACGTCACCACACGTGGAGGAACAGACTGAAGCAACAAGAGCCTCTGAGGAAGTGGTTCTCAACCTGGGGGTCGAGACCCTTTTGGAAATTGAACAACCCTCTCACAGGGGTCACATATCAGATACCCTGCATATCAGATATTTACATTATGATTCATAACAGTAGAAAAACTACAGCTATGAAGTAGCAACAAAAATAATTTTATGACCCCCTCATGTTGGGGTCATGAGGTTCTGTATTAAAAGGTAGAAGCATTAGGAGGGTTGAGAACTACTGCTCAAAGATTAGGCCTGGACTTCAAATACTTCACCTTCCAGTGCATCGTGGATCTCTGTCAGTGTTACAAAAACACATTAGGGAACTCTTGGTATTTCCAACTTGAGACGCCTCACAGTATGAACATCTCATAAATCCAAGCATCTTGTCTGAGCCCAGATTTATCTCTAACTTACACACATAATGTCTCTGCCACACTTCTGAAATTTTGTTCACTCTTCTGAACCAAATATTCAATGAGTGTTTCTGGATGACGACGTAAGATCCTTTCTAACTATGAAAATCTAATATGCTTCAGGCCTTGAAAGGTTCAAAGTCATAGAAGAGAAGGGATCCTACAGTGGCAGAAATCAATGCAAGGTCAGGTGGAGAACATGTCTACTAAGAGCCTACAGCTGCTGACCAAGAGTGAACCAGGGTTTGTCAGACCTGGACAGGTCACAATGTGCTATCATTAACTGGCTTGCAAGGCGATTCTGACGGGAGTTAGGATGGCATTTGGGAGGCGCAGTTTAGCTAATATGGATAAACAGAATAGCGACAAGCACAGTAGACAAGGTGGGAGGAAGGAGGCCAGCATCTCCATGATGCTGTCCAGAAACCAGCCTAGCGACAGCCTCGAGACGACCAGTCCTAATGAAGTGTAACCAAGAAACCTTAGAGTTTTGATTCTATGAAAAGCTTCCCTAAGAATGCTAATCTCTGGTCCAAAAAGCCAGTTTACTAACAAACCAGGCCAGGTGAAAGCAACACATCTCTGAAGGAAAAAACAAAACTCCTAAAAACACCACAGCACTTCCCTTTGATGCAATTCCTTAGTTCAGTATCTGTAGATGAATTGCTAAACAGTCTTATTAATAAAAAACCCAGAGCCAGATATCAGGGTTAAAACCTGAGATCAGAGGAATAGGAAAAGCCACAAGCCACCCTCACCTTACTGACCCTCAGCTTCCAAAAGAGAGACCTACTTCCTGTATACTCACAACTATATGCCTTTCTGTTCTGCTATCTTGTAGCAGGAATCTTAGAAGGTCTTATTAACAAAGTCAAACCTGGAGCCAGGTACTGGGGTGAAAGCTGGAAGATCAGAGAAGCAGAACAAGCCACAGCTACCTCACCTCACCAATTCCTCAGTTAATCCTGTTTCCTCAGGCTGGATGCCTCTGAGTCCTCATTCAGAATGAATCTCAGCTGAACTTCTGCTCGAAAGCCTGAAAGCTTAACCAGCCAAATGCTTCTAGTTCCTGGCCCTCACGCCTTATATATCTTTCTGCTATCTGCCATCACTCCCTGGGATTAAAGGCTCACTTTCTGGGATTAAAGGTGTGAGTCACCAGGCCTGGCTGTTTCTAATGTGGCCTTGAACTCACAGAGATCCAGAGGGATTTCTGCCTCTGGAATGCTAGGATTAAAGGTGTGAGTGCCACCATTTTCTAGCCTTTGTATCTAGTGGCTGTTCTGTTCTTTGACCCCAGATAAGTTTATTAGGGTGCACAATATTTTGGGGAACACAATACCACCACACTATCTCATTTGCTTTCTCTGTCCAGCTACATCACTTCCTCTTTCTGCCCAGCTCTGTCACTTCCTGTCTGTCTATACAGACCTCCAAACCTTTATGGTTAACTAGTGTTGGAATTTAAGGCATGCGCCACCATGCCTGGCTCTGTTCCCAGTGTAGCCTTGAACTCACAGAGATCCAGACGGATCCCTGCCTCCCAAATGATAAGATTAAAGGCGTGTGCTACCATTGCTTGACTTCTATGTTTACTATAGTGGCTGTCTTTTTCCTTCATCCTCAGATAAGCTTTATTGGGTTGCACAAATGAAATATCACCAATATCCTCTGACAGAAAATAGTGTATAAAGAAAACTCAATGTTCTAGCGTCATCAGTGATATAATAAAATACCTACACAAAAGGTAATTTAGGAGTTTATTGTATCTCATAGTTCCAGCTTATTGTCTGTCACCGCAGAGCTTGAGACAGCTAGTCACACCACATCCAATCAGGAGCAGAGTAAGAATGAAGTCATGCATGCTTCATGCTCAACTGGCTTGAGCTCAGGTCAATTTCTCCACTCTCACACAATTCAAGACGCCCCGTCTAGGGGATGGTGCTGCCCATAGCAGGCTGGGTCTTCCTGTATCAGTGAATTTAATTAAAACAATCCCTCTTAGGCATGCCCACAGGCCAACCCAATAGAGATAACCCTCTCCCTTACTGAAATTCTCTTCCCAGGGAATTCTAGGTTATTTTGAGCTGCCAATCAAAGTTAACCGTCACAGTTAACAAATGAGCAGCACCAGCATTTAGCATCTGGAAGAATGTACCTATTTGTCAATAAACATTTAAATCTGCATTTTACCTGTTATAATTAGCAAATTCCTATCAGAATAGTTTGGGTCCATGTCTAAAAAACAATTTAAAATCGGTTATGGAGGTGCACACCTGTAAGTCTCACATTGAAGAGCTGAGTCAGGAGGATCACTGTGAGTTCCAGGCTACATAATGAGTTCAAGGCAAGCCTATCTAAAAACAAACAAAATAGATGAAGTCTTCCAGGAGACACTGAGCAATGTAATAAGTTTCTATACTAGTACCAAGACAGGCGAGTGTGGTGGTGTTATATTCCCCAAAATATTGTGCACCCTAATAAACTTATCTGGAGTCAGAGAACAGACAGCCACTAGATACAGAGGCTAGAAAATGGTGGCACTCACACCTTTAATCCTAGCATTCCAGAGGCAGAAATCCATCTGTTCAAGGAAACAGCCAAGCATTGTGACACACGCCTTTAATCCCAGAAAGCGAGCCTTGAATCCCAGGGAGTGATGGCAGATAGCAGAAAGATATATGAGGCGTGAGGACCAGAAACTAGAAGCATTTTGCTAGTTAAGTTTTCAGGCTTCTAGCAGCAATGCAGCTGAGATTCATTCTGGATGAGGACTCAGAAGCTTCCAGTCTGAGGAAACAAGATCAGCTGAGAAGTTGGCCAGGTGAGGTTAGTTGTGGCTTGTTCTGTCTCTCTGATCATCCAGCATTTCACCCCAATAACTGGCCTCAGGTTTGATTTTATTAATAAGAACTTTTAAGATTCCTGCTACAGGCGAGGCTTGTGGTGATATTTTGTTTGTGCTCTAACAAATAAAGCTTGCCTGGAGATCAGAGTGCAGAGCTGGGAGCCCACAACAACTTACTTTTTTTAATGACTAAAGCCTGCAGAAATCACAAGACTGTAAGCCCAGTAACATAAAGCCACTGTTCATTTCTGTGTCTCTACAGGACAGCAAAGATGCAGCTTAATGTGAGAATCAGATAAAACCAAGGCTCTGGAACTGAGGATTGTTCATAGGGTAAAGTGCTCGAGATGCAATCATGAGGACCAGAGTTTGGACCTCCAGCACCCACATGAATACCATGTGGCCTTGAAGCCTGCCTGATATCCAGTGCGAGAGAGCCAGGCTGGTTGTTCCCTGGAGCAAGCTGAGTTCAAGAGAGGTAATCTACCTCAACATGTAAGATGGAAAGCCTTCTCTGAAGATGGCCATCATCACCTCTGACCTAGAGAGAGAGAGAGAGAGAGAGAGAGAGAGAGAGAGAGAGAGAGAGAGAGAAAGGGGGGACACATCCATGCACACTACACACATATACACAGGCAAAACAAAACTAAGGGTTTTTGTTTGTTTGTTGTTAATGCCACAATTTTAAATTATCTCCTGGACTGATGAACTATGTTTTTCTATTATTTTCCCAGTGCACATGAATCAACAGGAAGAATGCTTAGAAAAATGGTCAACTTCTGTGGTTGATATATTGTGCACCCCAATAAATTTATCAAGGGGTCAGAGAACAGAACAGCCACTATATTAAACATAGAGGTTAGGCAGTGGTAGTACATGCCTTTAATCCTAGCATTCTGGAGGCAGAAATCCAGATCCCTGTGAGTTCAAGGCCACATTAAAACAGAGCCAGGCTGGTGGCACACAGCTTTAATCCCAGGACTTGAGATCTCGTGTCTTACTTGGGAAAGACACACGCCTTTAATGGCAGGATGGCAGGAAGCAGAAAGGTATATAAGGCATGAGGACCAGGAACTACAGGCTTTTAAACTTTTATGCTTTTTTGCAGCAGTTCAGCTGAGATCCATTCGGATGAGGACTCAGAGGCTTTCAGACTGAGGAAACAGGATCAGCTGAAAAGTTGGCAAGGTGCGGTTGGATGTGGCTTGGTCTGTTTCTCTGACCTTTCAGAATTCACCCCAATACCTGGCTTCCAAGTTTTTTATTAATACGACCTTTTAAGATTCGTGTTACAAACTTCTATTTTAATGTTCCTCAAAATATGCTCCATAAAGTACTTCCACTAAAATCTGGAGCAATTATTTAAGAGTGCAATTTCCCAAAAATATCCCAGATCTTCAGAATCACCACCTCTGCAAATGTGGGGATTAGGAACCTGTATTTGATTAAAAGACGAATTCTCATGACCACTAACAGGTAAAAATGATGTCCTTTCTAAGTCCTACCTAACTCAGTCTATGGGCTTTTCAAATATATCTTTGATGTTTTTAAGTTTGCAACTTGGAGGTACAAACCCGAGTTTCCTTTGGTGGGACTCATCCACAAGAGCCAAATAAAAACCCTGGGAGGTATCAAACACAGAAAATTGGGCTGCAAGCATCAGGGTGGAAACTTGTGTATACAAGTTGGCCCCCAATCTACACACACATACTTCCCGTGAGGAGCTCACATGGCCACTGTTGGAAGAGTCTGCGCTTGATAAATGCAACCCAAGATGCCCGGGGTTTCTGTCTAAAGTTAATTCAACAGTCGCTCTTTTTCTCTCTTGAGCCGTGAGCGCGCAAATTAAGTCAGTAAGTAAATAAATAAATACTAAAGTAAAATTTAAAAATCCCAGGGTCCTTGCCCTGCGGCGGAGAACGCCGCAGCCTGGTCCCTACCCGGGCTGCAGTACCTGCCAGCAGCTTCTCCTTCAGCCGATTCAGCAGCTCGGCAGAAGTGGGCCCTTTGGGCTTGTGCACGGCGAACACGCCGCTGAGCGACATCAGCTTAGCAGCCAGGGCGGCTTTGGAGACCTGAGCTTGCGATCTGGTCCGGGACGCTACCACTGCGGCTGCAGCTACGGCTGCAGGGGTCGCGGCTGTTCCTGCAGCGTCTGGGGCTGAGTCTGCAATCAGAGATGACACCACCTCTGTCTCAGCAGCTGCCATGCTTTCACAGCCTGTACCCACTACCAGGAGGCGCACACAGATGACACACGAGCCTGAGCTGCATCCTTTCTCGAGCTGTGCCGCGAGGCCTTCTGGGAATTGTAGTCCATAGCCTCGCGGTACTGGCCACGGGCTTGCTGTGGCAGCTCAGAGTTCTGATGGAATCTCCACTTGATCTCTGTTTCTAAAGTGCTCTTAGTTCCCCGAGGCAGGAGTACATTGGAGTTGTCGTTGTAAAGTACCCAACACAAACACCAAATTTGTGAATTTTAGGTGTGAAGGGCTCGCTTCCTGTTCATGGGCACCCTTCTACAACTAAAAGAACCCCCCCACCCCCCAAAAACCCTACCTTCATATTCTTGTGCTTGCGCGCGCGCGCGCGCGCGCGCGCGTGTGTGTGTGTGTGTGTGTGTGTGTGTGTGTGTGTGTGTGTGTGTGACATATGTAAGGAATTTGAAAGACTTTTTCTGATGCTTCTGAAGACTCGCCTTCTGCTTGGCTCACTGTTTTATCTGATGTAGCATACTCTTGGATTTGCCATTTAGAATGAAAATCATCTGAATATAATATACACTCAGCCGAGCAAGGTACCTATAGGCCTCATCCTGTATCACAGATGCCTCACACTTTAGTGGCTGTATAAATATCTGGAAATGAATAAATGAATTCTAGTCACTCAATGCCCCGAAGAAACTTATAGACTAAGCCAGTGGTAAATCATATAACAAGTCTTTTCTGTCCCACCAGCCAGATCTCTGACATGGAGACTTATTAATTATGAAAGCTCGGACTATAGCTTAGCTTAGGCTTGTTCCTAACTAGCTCTTATAACTTAAATTAACACATTTATATTAATCTGT
The DNA here is from genome assembly GCA_902168405.1 of Peromyscus aztecus. NCBI lineage: Eukaryota > Metazoa > Chordata > Mammalia > Rodentia > Cricetidae > Peromyscus > Peromyscus aztecus. The sequence goes on from CABHPQ010144019.1 coordinate 45,242, forward strand.
GTTCTATTACGTGGTGTTACCTCTCTTCCCTCTTGCCACATAGAAAGCAAACTCCATGTAGAGGTTCTTCGATGACTATCATCCTTTTTGGAAGTAAATTGGTGTTACCAAGAGCAGACATGTCTCACTGTCATGAAAAGCTGTATACTATTAAAACATTTTAGATACCCTATTCTGTAGGTCTTTGAAGTGTTTGAAGACCATCTATCTATTTAAAATATATCTCTGTTTAACCTTGAAAACATACCTAACCTGACTATAGGTTTGATAGTTATAGAAGACTAACTACTAACCTGTCTTTCTTTGTTATCCTAATAGTTTTCAAAGACTAGAACTTTACATTACATTTTTAAATGAACAACAGAGGTACAATACCTTAAACAAAAATAGAAACATATATACAGTATAACAAAAATAACCTTAAATTTGTATCAATATATAAAAATTCATACCAATGTAAAATATTTGAGGCTAGTAGTTGTTCAAAAGTAAACTCAACAATCCACCCTCTTAGCCCATTATTTTTATGCCATACCCATTTTTTTTCTTCAGAAAGAGATCCCTGAACCTAATCTCCTTTGTTCAGCTTTTTTCCTGACCACAACCTGCTGTGGGATGGTCTGTATGTCAGACATGTTGCTTATTGGTCAATAAATAAAGCACTGATTGGCCAGTGGTCAGGCAGGAAGAAGTATAGGCGGGACAAAGAGGAGAGAATTCTGGGAAGTGGAAGGCTGAGCCGGAGACGCTGCTAGTCGCCACCATGACAAACAGCATGTGAAGATGCCGGTAAGCCACAAGCAATGTGGAAGGTATAGATTTATGGAAATGGATTAATTTAAGATATAAGAACAGTTAGCAAGAAGCCTGCCACGGCCATACAGTTTGTAAGCAATATAAGTCTCTGTGTTTACTTGGTTGGGTCTGAGCGACTGTGGGACTGGCGGGTGAGAGAGATTTGTCCTGACTGTGGGCCAGGTAGGAAAACTCTAGCTACAACAACCTATAACAACTTGCATCCAACCTCCCTAAACAATGACAAACATCCATAACCCACTGAATGATCGAAAACAACTTGACCCCACTTCTTGGGAATGTGGACATCAAGTTCTCTAGACTGCTTCCTGTTGTCTGGGAGAGATGGCATCTTTAGGGGACCCTGAGAAAATTGAAATAATGGTCAAGTCCTGAGAGAGCTAGCTGTATCATTTGTTGTTCAGTCTCTGTGTAATAGGAAAGTGCAGAACTGGGGAAATTGTGGCAAAAGTAGTCTGTGAGGCTAGACTATCTCATCTGGCAGCTTTGAAGATAATTTTGGAAGAAGAATTTTTAGAAAACTTGAACAGAGGCATTCTGAGAGGCTGGATCACCTGGACTACTTGTCTTTATTGGTATCTGGTCCTTTTTTTTCTGAAAACACACAAAAGGTAACATATATCTACATTAACATAAGTAGGGGATTGTGTAGTGTGCACAAGTCAGTTAAAGATGATTTATGTTTTATGTTTGAGCAGGTAAAGGGCAACTGTTAACCTTATAAGTTTGTTTGGACCACATAACCAAACTATAATATAAATCTCTATCCATTCCATATGAAAGTATGGCATGTAATAAATCATGAGGACTCTATAGCCAACAAGATTTATCACATCTCATCCAGTCTCAGAGCTGTTCCTGTGTCAAAGGATCAGCTTATACATCACCTGTCTTGTAGTTTCTTCTTTTGTTCCTTTTTTAATGTTCGTAGCCCAGATTTTCAGGCAGTCTCCCTCAGTCAAATCTAATCTTGATTAATTTTGGAGGAATCCATAGCCTTTCATTGTCTGTGGAAACAAAAACACAACCTCTCCCCAAAAGCAACACATTTTTTGACTTCCATTCTGAAGCCAAGACATCTCTAATGTGTCTAAGCTGGTTTAATTCAGCAGTCCCTTCCATTGTCCAGTGTCTCCCAGCTGCTGCCATTCGATCATCAGCATTTAAAAAATTCAAAGTCAACAAAGCACCAAAGGATCCAGACACCCTGTGTATTTCCCATCCTTATGTGGCTTACTTTTTTAAATATTACTTTACTCTCTCTTTAAAGTCTTCATTATTTTTAAACTATTTATTTTTTATGACTGTCTATATATTGGTGAAATTATTAAGGCCACTCCATGTAGTTAAAAGGAAGATTTATTTAGTGAGTAACTTACAAATGAAGTGATAGGTAGGTTGCCGGGTCTGGGGAAGGTGTATCGCAGTCCAGCGGTGTTCTCTAGAGCTCTGCTCGGTCCACCTCCACCGTCTTGGGTCCAGGAGCAGAGAAAGCGCTGGCCCATCCAGATCTCGGGTCTCCAGGGGCCTTCCTTGGCCCCGCCTTGTAGGTGTGACAGTTGCTGAAGTCTCAGTGTGGGTTGGAACTTCCAGATCAAAGCTGGAATGGCTACCCACTACATCTATACTCATTTTCTTCTCTTTCTTCAGCACCCAAGCACATTTTTTTTAAACATACTATACCGTTTTAGAGGTATTCTGTGTCTGGACCTGGCTTTTCTAAGCGCCTGGAACATCCTCTGACCATGTGAGACAAATCTTAAACTGCTAAGTCAGAAGCCCCATGACTCAGCTTAGTACATGGCGGTGGTGCATGGCTCTGTCATCTGGCTCCAGACTGCAGGCAGCAGCTGGTAGCTGTGTCTCTATATGATGAGCCAACCTTGGTCACCTGAGAGACCTTGGTCACCAGGAAGCCAGTCAAGAAGCCATGTTTGATTCTGTGTTCTGAACTTTTTTTTTTAGCTTTCTCAGGCCTTGTGTGGATATACATGGCCCCATGCTGGTCACCATGTGTAATGAGTCTTTTTCTGACAACCAGCCAGCTCCCAAATAATGACACAGAGACTTCTTATTAAGTATGAAAGCTTGACCTATAGCTTAGGCTTGTTACTAACTAGCTCTTATAACTTAAATTAACTCATTTATATTCATCTACATTCTATCATGTGGCATTACCTCTCTTCCATCTTGCACTTTCTATTTCCTCTCCATGTCTCCTGTCTTCTTTGGTGTGCCTAAGTTCCTCCTCTTCTTCCTTTCTCTTCCTGGAAATCCCACCTATACCTCCTGCCTAGCTATTGGCCATTCAGCTTTTTATTACACCAATCACAACACTACACCCTCACATAGTGTACAAACATCCCACAACAAAATCATATGAACTGACTCTGATAACTGCAGGTCTTGACAATTCTAAGATTTTTTTAAAATGTTCTTTTGGCGTTTCCATTCCTTTGTAGACTGGTTAGATATTAAAAATGGCAGCTGAGTGGGGTATGAGGGTGCATGTCTTTAATCCCAGAATTCAGGAGGCAGAGACAGGTAAATTTTGTGAGTTCTGGGCCACCCAGGGTTACATGGTGAGACCCTATCTCAAAAACACAAACAAACACACACACAAACCAAAACAACAACAAACACAAAACACAATTTTTACATTAATAAAATTAAACTATTTGTGGACAGGGCATCAGCTCTTCTTTCTAAAAGTGTTTCAATCCACCACAAAATTCACAAACACTATTTTGATCCCAGAATAAGGCAAAATAGAGGGGGAAATGACTTTTCTTCTTCCCCTGATACATTAAATGGAAGTGTGGCTATTATGGGATAGCTAAATTTCTCTTAATTGTTTTCCCACATTTCTTCACAACTGTTCTTTCCATAGTAATCTCCCAGGATAATGTGTTGTCCTAATGAAGCCTCTTAGGTGATCCCAATCAGGGGATCCCATTTGCATTTTTCCCATTCATGCAACAAATACATGTCAATACAATGATTACAAACAGTATTCCCGGCATTGGAAGCACCAATCTCTAATTTTCTCAAGTAACCAACATCTTACACATTAGGCAAGCCTTCAACCCACAGGTCATTTTATTTAATATTTTCTGTGAGCTGGAGTGGAGGGAAGGGGAACTGCCTTCGGGGTGTAATGAGAGCATAATAAAATAAATAGACTCTACCTGGAGGTGGTGGCACTCGGGAGGCAAAGGCAGGCAGATCTCTGTGGGTTACAGGCCAGCCTGGTCTACTAAGGGAGTTCCAGGCCAGTCAGGGATACGCAGTGAGACATTGTGTAGTGGTATGGATGAGAATTCCACCCATAGGCTCAGATGTCTGACTACTTGGTCCCCAGTTGGTGGCTGTGTGGGTAAGTTTAGGAAGTGTGGCCTTGCTGGAGGAAGTATGTCACAGGCGACGGGCTTTGAGATTAAAAGCCGTGTGTCATTCCCCGTTTTCTCTCTGCTTCCTGCTGTGGTTCAAGACATGAGCCCTGGCATCCTGATCCAGCTTGCCTCCTTGCTTCCGGGTCCCGAAAGACTCTTAGCCCTTTGGAATCATGAGCCCAAATAAATTCTTTCTTCTATAAGTTGCCTTGCCATGTGTTCTGTCACAGCAAAAGAAAAATAACTGACACAGCCTGTCTCAAAATAGTATTGATGCAGACTGAAGTCTCTAACATTCTAGATAAAATGCCTTATTGATGCAGACTGAAGTCTCTAACATTCTAGACAACACGCCTCGCTGCCCTCAACTATCCGTGCGTCACCAAAGTTAGTTTATGAGTAAGACTAAAAAAAACCAACCATATCCAAACACAGCGCTGGGTCCCCGTGGTTCCTGGGGCTCGCTCTGACCCCCGACACACAGGCCTGGGGAAGCTTTTCCCCAGGCATCTGTACACGCTCTTCTGTGGAGCCACAGCAGCAGGGCACCGAGGCTGCTTTGGGGCCTCACAATTTGAGTCTCCAAACTGAAACACGGAAAGGTGTTCTTGACAGCCAGGAAGCTGAAGCTGAGGATGCTCAGGTCTGTGTCACAGACACAGGAAAGGAAGGCACCGTGTTTATAAAGTGCAGAGAAGAGAAAGAGAGCTGTCCCATCTGTTTATGATTTCCATCTCAGAATTTGAAAGGGCTGGAAAACTCTTTAAAATTTTCCCTCTGTCTATGCCATTGAAAAGTATCCTAATAGGGAAGAAAATGACAAGATAATTAAAGAAATCTGCTTGGCTACACAAGGGGTTCTCTGCTGTGGGCTGAGGGGATTAAAGAACGTTTAGGTCCCCTTTCGGTGTAAACGTGTGAGGTTTGCGTTTTGACTGTACATTCCTTTTGTAATCAGGAAAAATAATTGCAATAAATAAAACTTAAAATTAAGCAAAGAATATTATGGTGATATTTTATTTGTGCTGAAATGTGATTTTATTTGTATGTTAATAAATAAAGTTGCCTGGGATCAGAGCTAAAGCAAGCCATTTAGCAGAAGTCGGTGGTGGTAGCACACGCCCTTAATCCGATCACATGGCAGGCAGAATCTCTGTGTTCAAGGACACAGCCAAACTGTGACCGGAACCTTTAATCTCAGTACGAACCATAGAGACCTGGAGGTCTGTATAGTCAGGCAGTGATGAGGAAATCATGTGGTTGGGTTTAGAGCCAATGAGTAGGTAGAACACAAAGACAATAAAAAGACGGTCACACAGAAGGTCTCTCTCTTGGGAAGGACAGCAGCAACTGGTAGACTAAAGGCTTCGCTAGTGCTCTGATCTCTTGGGCTTTTAACTCTGCATTTGGCTCTGTGTTTCTTATTTAATAAGACTGTTTAGAATTTCATCTACAGAATATTTTTATTTTGCAAAGAAAGGACCTGTGACAAAATGCTAATATTAGGTAGGAGCATTAAAGACATGTAGAAGTTAGGCCAAAAAAGCTGACATCCAGTGATCTAGGAATGGGGCGAAATCCCAGAGATGTTCAAAGAAAACAAAAGAAACTTTTTAAAAGATCAAGAAAGAGATAGCTGTACTGTGTAGGGCCAAAAGATAAAGATGATGGATGACGAGTCTTCTCCATCAAGAATGCTTTGGGGGTGGAAATGGGAAGGGCAAGAGAGAGAAAATGTCCTAGAGGATAAAAAGACTGAAGGGCAATGCTCCCTGTTCTAACTGAGGTTAGTACTCTGGTCTTGAGAATTCTGTCCTGGCAATGGAGGCCCATGGGAACTCGTGAGAGAGACAGAAAAAAGAAACAAGCTTGGATAGATGCTGTGTGCTGACGTTAGCTTTCCCACACATTTTTGTGGTGATTCTCAGTAAAATAACTCGACAGCCCAACTTCGCCGCCCATGCAGATGCTGTGTGACTTTTCCTGGGGAGATATGAACAACTTCCAGTTCACCTTAGACAGGGCACCAATACCAGACCCCAAAACCAATTCCACCTAAGCTGAGTTTAGTGAACCAGTGAGTTTGTTAGTGTCACTTACAGGGGCATGGGTGACTCAAAAGCAACTGCATTGCTAGAAAACCCTCCCTATCATGAGTGAAGACTCATGAAAACTACATCTTGTGTAGACGAATTGCTAAATGGTCTTATTTAAAAAAAAAAAAAACAAACACAGAGCCAGATATAGGGGTGAAACCCTGAGAGATCAGGGAAATAGGAAAAGCCACAAGCTAACCTCACCTCACCAATACCTCAATCTCCAAAGGGAGCTACTTCCTGTATACCCATGCCTGTATGCCTTTCTGTTCTGCTCCCTCATTTGCTCTCTCAGCCCAGCTACATCACTTCCTCTTCCTGCCCAGCTCTGTCACTTCCTGTCTGTCTGTACAGACCTCCAGACCTCTGTGGTTAGTGTTGGGATTAAAGGCATGTGCCACCATACCTGGCTCTGTTCCCAGTGTGGCCTTGAACTCACAGAGATCCAGACAGATCCCTGCCTCCCAAATGATAGGATTAAAGGCATGTGCTACCATTGCCTGACTTCTGTATAGTGGCTGGCTTTTTCCTCTGATCTCCAGGCAAGTTTTACTGGGGAGCACAGTATATTGGGGGACACAATACATCACACAATCTTGGAGCTCCCTGCAACTTACAGGCAGCTATGCTTCACAAAGAGTCTCCTCTCCTCACTGCTTAGACAGCCTTGGGGAGGAGCCTTGTGGCTCTACGTTTGAGAAGCTTCCTGGGTCTTGTAAAGTTTATTTACTTCCTGAGTCTTATGAACTAGCCTCTGCCCTCTATTAGGGAATATTTCAATTTGAAGATAGCCACAAAACAGTGATGATGATGGTGGTGGTGATGATGATGATGGTGATGCTGCTGCTGCTGCTGGCTATGGTTATTGTGATGCTGCTGCTGCTGATTTTATTCCCATTTTATTAGGAATGTGAATCTAAATGAGGTTAATTTGACCAAGGGCATATGACAAGAATAGAGTCAGTAGTACTTTAGGAGTCCCCAAAAGCAATTCAGGCCACATTCATGAGAAAGACTTGGGGTTCAGAAAACCTCTCTAATACAGTAAAAGTTTGGTGTTTTAAAGGGTACAGGTCAAAATGAGCAAGAGGCAAAGCAGTTGAAACTGTCTCAATCTTCCAGTTTCTTCTTTCAGTGGAGGTTCAAGCATAGGGTTTAACTCTCCAAACCCTATAATGGAAGCATTATCATGAGAGCTCATCTGAGCCACCATGTCAGGGGTTTTTTATGGCAATCAGTCATGGAGATAAGGCTTCTGCATGACTGACCTTACATCCTCAGCTTCTGGATGCCAGAGGTCAAAAGGATCTGATAGTGGCCTGAGGCCTGAGACATCCCAATATATTCCTGTCAGATAGGATGTTCCAATGCTCAGGGGGTGGTTCTCCCAAGGGAATGTTCAGGATTTGAGTAAACCAAGCTTTCTGGGTTAACCCTTTAGCACACAGGAGAAAGGCTGACACTAGACCTGGATCCTCACTGTAGATTATTGCCAAAGATTTGGGAGGTTCATCTCTAGAGTCCCAGCTCTCCAGAGGTAGAGGTAGGAGGATCATAAATTCGAAGCCAGCCTGGACTACCATGTGAGACTCTGTCTCAAAAAAACAAAAACAAAAAATAAAACCTACTACAATAACATTATTTGGATTTTTTTATGTTCAAAGGAATTGAAGGTAGATTCAGTAAATCATAAATAAACATTAGCAAGATTCTAAAAGTTCCTAGTAAGATATTTGTATATAAAGAAAAGAAGTAGTGATTAGAATAATCCAGAATGGGGTTAATAATTCAATGAACATTTATATGTAGACTCTGCTAGTAAGGCAGTGGTGGTTCACAGTGAGTAAACAGAGCCTATCTGTGCTTTGGAATTCAGCAAACACACAGTGAGTTTCCACTGCCAGATGTAAATAAGAGGCAGTGTGCTACGTGCAGATCTCCTTTTGAATAAGTCAGGGTACACTAACACACTTCCTCCTTGAGAGGCTGGAGCATGAAGGAAATAAGTAGCTATGATTTATTTATGCTTAAGAAAGCTATTTGGAGGTTTGCTGTGATATTCTCAAGAACATGATGGTGGGTGAGGGGCATGATAAGAAGAGGTAGATGGAATAGTTTGAGGGGAAAATAGCATACTTAACAGATTAATGTCATCTAAAAGAGATTTCTAGTGTTGTGTAACAGGCAGCGTCAGGGGGCCTGTCATGATCCAAATTTTGAGTATTGCTGACTTGAACAAGAATGTAGAGAATATGTGCACATTGTTTGACCTTGACAGGAAGGCGAGGAAAGCGAAGAAATACTCCCAAGAACAGAAAGATGAATTCTGTGCACTAATGATGTGTTGTATATGCAGTGATTAGCACAAAAATTTGGTAAACCCACTTGGAACTCATCTAAGAACCTGAGAAATAATGTTGCTGTGTGAAAATGAGCAAGCTGATGTCTAAAAGCAATAAGCAGTTATGAAGGCTGTAGGAGGCCAGCTCCCACCTTTTTGAAAGGTTCTTATGAGGAGGAGAGAGGGATAAGAAAATATTAGATAGAAAGAGAAACCTAGCTGATGAGAAGAAAGACAGAAACACAGAATAGCTTTGGAAGGGCCTGGGTCAATACCCAACAGCCTCGTCCTTTATTGAAAAGGGCTTTTTATAACATGCCAAGGGGAGAGGCAAACCCGCTTGCAAGATCAAGCACTCTGTACAGCCAAGTGTAGACCTTTCCAAGCACCTGGCAAACACGCCAGTGACCAAATCATCTCCTGGGTAATGCAAGCTCAGGTTCTCTGACCCTGAGTAATTTCTCACTAGGAAGCCTCTGTGGGCTCCCACAGAAGGCCCAACAACTGAAAAATGACAGTTGATGGAACAGAGATTTGCTGTGTCCAAAGTCCATAATGTTCCAATACCCATACAGACGGGACAGACAGGCTCAGTTTAGATGGAGCACAGAGATGGTCACAGGGTCCTGGAATATGAAAGTTAAAAAATAATTTCCCTGGGCAGGCCACAGAAAGCATAGATCAGAATCATCTATACAATAAAACCACGGAATTTCAGTCTAGAGTGATTTATACAAAAAGGGCCACCAGACTGGCTAGTGCCATTTGTTTTCTCTTTCTCCATTTTTCTTCCCACACCTTCTTTCCCACCCCTATTTCCTCCCTCCTTTCCCTTCTCCCTGCTCCCTTCCTCCCTTCCTCCTTCCCTTCTTCCCTTCCCTCACTCCCCTTCCCTCCCTCTCTCCCTTTCCTCCTTGGCTTTTAAAACAGAATTGAGCTACATATACCTACCTGGCCTTGAACTCAGATCAATCCTTCTGCCTCAGCCCCTGAGTGCTGTGGTTATATTTGGGAACCACTATGTCTGGCTGTAATCTTGGAAGCAATAACAGAATTATGTCCATCTGGGAGGTGTTACCAGACCCTGAATATATGAATCCCCCAAGGAAATCTTTTATATTCTTTTCCTGTGTCAGAGCTTCCCTGTCCTCCTCCTCCTCAGCCTGATAAGGCTGTGTGAGCCAAGTGAAGCAAGTCAAAAGAGTTGATGAGCTTCTACCTGGGACTACTTTGGTTCGTCTCTTTGCTGAGGTTTTTGCATTTTAGCCGAAAAACCCAAGAGGTGAGGGTCCAGATAGCAAGGGACATCCTCGTAAGCATAGAAACGTCCTGCCGCTTGCCAGGTCTCACCAGGGCTGACCTACATTTTCTTGACAATTTGTTCCATTAAGTTATAACAGTACCAGCTTGCAGCCTTGCTGGTCCACGTCCATGAAGTGAACTCATGTTGCTGCCTCAGCTGACTCATTGGCACTAAAAGCTAATCCACTTAGCAGTGTAGCTGCCTCAAACAACCCACTTGTCAGAGAGCATGTTTTCATATTTGTGCACAAAAGAAATGACATGCTCTCTGATTTGTTAGCTTTTGTATGTGTATACACACATGCATGCTCTTGTGTGCCACAGGGATGGGTGGATGTCAGAGGACAACTTCTTCCACCTCATTTGAGACAGAGGTCTCTTGCTGCAGACTAGTGGACTGCGAGCCTCTGGGATCTCCTTTCTCTGATACCCATCTCACCATAGAGCACTGACTGGGATTGCAGGTTTGGGCTGCTGTGTCCAGCTTTACATGGGTTCTGGGGATCTGAACTCAGGGCCTCATGTGTGTGCAGCAAGTGAGCCATGTCCCCCACCCTGTGCTGGTTATTATCTTATGGCTGTGAAGAAAATACGAGACACAGACATCTTTAGGAAGGAGGGATTTATTTGGGCTCACAGTTTCAGATAACTTGGTTCGTAGTCTCCTGACTCTGTTCAGCAGTCAGAACGTGGTGGTGAGAGTTTAGGATGTCACCAAGAGCAGTTTACCTCACGGCAGACCAGAAGGAGAGAGGGCGGGACAAGCCTCCCTCAATGACCAATGACCTACTTTCTCTAGTTAGGTCTTACCTCCTCAAGTTTCCAGAACACATCAAAATAGTGTTGCCAGCTGTGGACCAAGCGTCCAAAACCTGAGCCTTTGGGGAGGATACTTTCTATCCAAACCAAAACTAACTAAAATCTTCCCTCATTCAAAATGGATATGAAAGAAGCAAAGAAAGGGCAAAGAAGAGGGAATATGATTCAGAAACATCCAGGACTATAAAGCTGTCTTATAAAGTATAAAATAAGACTGCTTAAAATTTTAGCTTTGGGGGCCCCTTGAAGAAATGTCTATAATTGCTCCCAGGCTCCCAAATCATTCATTCAGAGGGTACGAAAAGTTCCCAGCAAAGCACACTTCAGTGTCAAAGGATATGAGAGGCAATGGAAAAGTCTCCTATTAAACAAATATAAACAACTGTGCAGTAAGGAGACTGCCAACACACCCACGCCATGATACGGTTAAGGTTTTTATTGTAGATAAAACAATGTTCTCGGGGGAACAGCCAGAGGCATCTAGAAGAGTCCACAGCAGAGAAAGAAAGACCAAACATAGCCTGCAGACTAGACGTGGCCAGGGCAGGGAAGAGGGAAAGAAGAGTGGAGACAGAGAGACAGCTGGAGACAGACTAGAGAATACATAGCCATGCAGCCACAGTGAGAGGAAGTAAGGGAATATGAGAGGGGAAGTGGGAGGGAGGGAGAAGGGGGGGATAGTGACAATATCCAGGGCGGGGTGAAAACTGTGCCTTCATAAAGAGAACAGACAAATGAGTATCTGGAGGAGGGAAGCCTGCCTGCAGAGTGGGAGAAGCCAGAAAGCCAGAGTGGAGGCTTGGAGCTGTATAATGGTGCTTGGGATACTGAGGGGTCTGGAGGACAGCATGGGCTTTGATGGCTGATAGAACCCACATGTGTTCCTTCCTTCAGAGGTAAGAGAAATGACTCGTGTTGGCAGATGGGAACCAGTTTCACAAGTTCCTGAATGCTGGCTTTCACCTAACCACCAGATACCTTCTACAGCCCAGTACAGTTCTGGATATTTGGACAGCCTGAGAGATCTAACAGCAACTATAAACATCGAGTTTTCATTAATTTGTATTTATAGTACACATGCTTATTTTTTGAAATTTTATTTTTATTTATACGTATGCGTATCTCTCTGCGTGTGCCACTGTGTGAGAGCGCCTCACGAAGTCAGAAGAGTGAGCTAAAGCTCCAGGTAGTTATGAGCCACCCAGCGTGGGTGCTGGTAATGGCTTGGGTCCTTGGGAAGAGCAGCAAGTGTTCTTAACCACTGAGCCATCTCTCCAGCCCCTCCACATTTTTTAATATAAACCACATACATGCATTAGGTTACAAATACCACAGACTAGACTCACCGGACCGGTGAACTGCAGCATCTCTTCCTTTTAATGGTATGAATATTGTTTTTGTCTTCTCATCTGTACACATCTACTATGCACCTGCTTGTTGATGGGCACATAACGTCACTCACATATGGGCCAATCCTGTATGCCTACGAGGCCATTTTAATGCAGAACTTGAAGGAAGTGCCATGAGTATTATTTTTAAGTAGGCTCTGAGGATTTGGAATGTTTAAAACCACTCTATATTCACATTCTGAAGATAATGTACAAATCGTCTCCATTGATTAATCTACATTATCATGAGCCAGGGAACTGTCTTTCTGTGACTTCAGTTTTCTTTAAGCGTTTAATAATGTTCTCCACTTGAGGAAGCGTTAGGGCTGGCCTCAGAGAGGCAGGTGATGGATGTTTCCCATTACCAAGTGGAATGAAAGCTTCTTATTTAGCATGAACTGCCCAGAGGCTGAGAGAGAGAGACTTTGTCTTCTGTCATTCATTATCTCAACTCCTGAAGGCTTCGACCTTTCCTATTACTACTTAATTGAATTTAGAAAAAGCATAATCTGCCTTTTTAATATTCTACATATTTTTAAATGTGAGGTTGATTTAGGGAAGGATGGGGAGAGCTAGGATGTTTCTCCTGGTCTGTGATTGAGTATCTATTCCATCTGAGTGTTTTAGCTCATTTGGAAAATAAAAATGTGCCCTTGTATTTGGAGCCAAGGCATAGCTAAGTTTCTAGATCCTTGTAGTTAGCTATTAAGTATGGACATGTTTCATTTAAAAAAAAAAAAAACAAAGTAAGATAGATCATTGAATCTACTCTGAGAAAAAAGATAAAGAAAAAAATGACAAAAGGTAGACTACTGAATGTATTATGAAAAGAAAGAGAATATGGATATGATAAGATAAAAAGGGAGATTATGGAATCTACTTTTAAAAAGGAACTACTTGTTTTAAATA